>LPNX010128887.1:1311446-1328335 GCA_001517045.1 Pseudotsuga menziesii
AAAGGTTGAATTGAAAACTATGTGGGAAGGATATTTCTGGTGGAATTAGCCGCTTGAAATACCACCTTGCCAAAATTGTTGGGCATGAAGTGGATGTTTGTCCTGCTGTTACCCCAGAAGTGATGCGTATTGCAAACCAATCCATTCTTGACATGGCTAAGAAGAGGGACGAGAAAGAGGAATTCAAACATGAACTTGCATCTAGAACACAGTCACGAACCATGGGAGGCACAAGTGACATGCATTCCTTCTCCTCATCTACACGAACCCCACATTCCACTGTGCCTTCTTCAGCCTCACCTTATGTGGCATCGTATTCGAGGCAACCTTCTGTTCGAACCATGCTCAAACAAAGGGGGAAGGATGAGGCGGATAGAGTTGTGACAAAATGTTTTCTATGGGGTGATGTGCCTTTCAACATCGCCAAAAACAACCCCTACTATCATGCCATGTTTAAAGCTGCTAGCGCTGTTGGTCCAGATTATAGGGGGCCTTCCTATAATGATTTGAGAGGGAGACTCCTTGATGAGGAGAAGGTTGATTGCACCCGGAGATTAGATAAGCTCAAACAGTCATGGGCGGTCACCGGTTGCACTATTATGTCGGATGGATGGACTGATGGGAAGGGCAGATCCATTATCAATTTCTTGGTCAATTGTCCCAGGGGGACATTTTTTATCAAATCTGTCGATGCATCTCCCTATGTTAAAGATGCACGCTTATTATGTGATTTGTTGGATAAGTTTATCCAAGAGATAGGGCCACAATATGTTGTCCAAGTCATTACAGACAACGCTGCCAGTTATGTTGCTGCTGGGAGGATGCTTATGGAGAGGTATGCAAGCTTGTATTGGACTCCTTGTGCTGCCCATTGCATTGGTTTGATGCTAGAGGACATGGGAAAACTTCCTTGGATCAAAGAAGTCATTGATTCAGCTCGGAGTGTGACAAAATATGTATACAATCATACATATGTTCTTTCACTCATGAGACGCTTCACGGGAAACAAGGAGTTGATGCGGCCTGCAATCACACGATTCGCTACTTCCTTCATTTCTCTTCAGTCTATGCATAAGGTCATGATGGAGTTGCAGCGGATGTTTCTTTCTGATGAGTGGGCATCTTGTGTCTATAGCACCAAACAAGATGGGCAAGCCATTGCTCGAATGGTGCAATTTGATTTGACTTTTTGGGCACGATTGGAGGAGGTATGTGCCATCAGTGAACCTTTGGTAAAGGTTCTTCGTTTGGTTGATGGTGAAAAGCCTGCAATGGGCTACTTGTATGAGGCCATGGATAGGGCCAAGGAAGCTATCCATCACTACTATGAGGACAAGGGGGAGGTGGGACTCACAAGACGAGCTGAACTATGGAGTGTGATCGATGAACGATGGAATAATACTCTCCATCGTCCCATTCATGCAGCAGGGCTCTACCTCAACCCTGCTTTCTCTTATGCATGTGGCTTTCAGTTTGATGCTGAGGTCATGGATGGCTTTCTCCAGTGTGTTCAGGGGATGGTGTTAACTCCCTCTGAGCTCGCAGATATTTCTAGACAGATGGAGATCTATAGGATGTAAGGTGGCACTTTTGGCTATGACATGGCTATCCAGGATAGAACCACAAGGATGCCAGGTACAATTTGTTTAAAACTTTCAAATTTTGATCTCTTAGATTCTTAATTAATTACCCTTTCATTTCTATGTTTTTTACTTGGTAAAAATTTAATACATTATAATTTGTAATTTGAATTTTGTCTTAGCGTTTACCTTCCTTGTTTTCTTTGTAGATGTGTGGTGGACTAACTATGGTCGCAGAGTCCCGGAGTTGCAAAGACTTGCCATTAGAGTGCTAAGTCAAACTTGCAACTCATCAGGGTGTGAGGGCAAGTGGAGTGTCTTTGAGAAGATACACTCCAAGAAGCACAGAAGGTTAGAATTTTCAATTTAGAAATGTTAAAGTTTAAACTTAAATTTATAATCTTTGCTTCTTTATAATTTTATTAATTTTAAATATAATTTATTACAATTTTGAATTTGAATTTATCATCATTTATCACCCCCTAACTATGGATCTCATACTAATGCAGGTTACTTTCTCAGCGCCTTAATGACATGGTTTAGGTCTACTACAATCTAAGGTTGCAGGTGAAACAAATTGAGAAAGTGCCCAATCCAGATGCCATTTCATTGGATGACATTGACACTACCAGCAAATGGAGGGTGGAGAGGGAGGATCCTGTGATGGACGAGGCACCTGAATGGTTGGAAGAAGAGGGGTATGATGATGCAGATCCGTCAGAGGAGGAGGGGGAAGAGGAGGATGATGATGTTCCACTTCCAGAGGATGGCTATGCCTATGACTATGAGGACATTGAGGAGGAGGTTGATACTCATTTGAAGCGCCGACCAGCTCCAGGTGGCCCACCACCTCCACAGAGTCATACAGTTGGGACTGGGAGGAGACAGCTCACATTCACCTCCCCCTCATCCACAGCATCTACTCGAGCAGTTGGAGGTTCTAGTTCCACCCCAGGCTCATCTGGACCACCTCCACAACCACCTACTGCTTCTAGAGGAAGAGTGGTGCCACTGCCAGTGCCCTTGACCCGTAAAAGGGGTAGATTGATTAGAGGATCATCCTCAGGGAGTCGATGACTTGATTCCTATTTTTATCATCGTACTATCATACTATGTTGGTGTCCTATGTCTAGACTCTATACACTATCTACATGCCTCATGAGTCATGACTCATGATGATTCATCCCTTGAGAGACATTTATTTTGATCATTTGATGTGATGTTCTATCATTCCATCAAGAACATATTTCAGTATTTTCAGTTTATAGTCGATATATGATCATAATCCACCATTTGACATATTATGCATCTTATATATGAGTTGTATTTTAATATTTATGTGGAAATGTGTTTATTTGATGTTGTTGTTGCTTTAGATGTTAAAAAAATTGAAAAAAATGTTTATTTTTGTATTTTTTAATGCAAAACGACATTTGCCGATATTTTCACCGTTGCTGCCGATAAGTTTCATTCCGGACCCCCAGCGATATATTCGCCGACACGATATATGTAACTTTGGTTTTAGTTTGTTGAATGTTTCAAATCTGATTTTAACTCTTATATACTCAAGTTCTTTCAAAATTATTCATTAGGCAACTTCGTGTAAATTTTGTATATATATTGCACTAACATACTAACTCTCCAAAGTGATCTTGGACACATTTTATCCTTTTCTGTTTACTGGTTTTTAGCAGGTTAGTGACAAAACAAGACAAAACTCTATCAAATATCAGCCATAGAAGGGTGCAAAGGCTACCCCAAAGAAAGAGCTTCAAGACTATCACAAGAAAGGGGTGAAAACACTGTTTTCCCCACTTCTTTCTTCTTTTTCTTTATGCTGAAATTTCAGCCATTGTAACTAGTCTCTTGGACTTGACTTCTTATTTTTCATTTTACGTTACATTGAAGTTTGCCTTGTTTGCCATCCCTTGCATGCAAAAGAATTTGGGCTTGCCCACCTTTGCATAAGCAATTGTTGATTGGTTTGGGTTTAGCTTAGTTAGAATTTCATTTTATTTTTTGCACGCCTTGCAAGCGATTTGGCTATGCCAACCTTGCAAAAACGTGTTGGGTAGCATTCTATTTTATTTCAATTTTATTTTGCACCATTGTCAACAACCCAGACATTCTCAAACACAAAACTTCCTACACTAGAATCAATTGAGACAAGAGAAAATTCTTGCTCAAATTTCGCTGGGAAGTCTTCCATTGCTACAGTCGCTGCCATATCTCTTTCAGTTTTCTCTTTCACATTCTTCTTCTCAGGACACTTCGAGGCATAATGTCCCATCTGCGCACAATGGTAGCATCTGATCTGACTGATGTCTTTCTTCTTCTTGTTTGTCTTTGCTACAAGAACAACATTATGCTCCACCTCTTCGTTGACTTGAATAGCCAAAGCTCCCTCTCGAATCTCCTCTTGAGTAAAATCATCCCAAAGCTTGGACCAGTCCAGAAGCTTCTCCCTACCAACAATGCACTTGACAAAAACTTCCCATTCCTTGGTGAAACCCTTCAGGACTATCCTCGCCAATTCTGAATCTGAGATTGTCTCTCCTACCATTGCTAACTCATCTTTGACTTGCGCCACTCGAGTCAGGTAAGAGGTCACACTTTCATCTTTGGTCATCTTGACGTTGTGAAACTTATCTTTCAGCGCCATTTTGCGGTTCTCGTTCTTTGCTTCGAACAACTGTTTCAAGACATCACACATGTCATTAGCAGTCTTATTCTCTGCCAAATGTAGAATAAGATGATCTTTTACGCCATCTAAGATCACCCTCTTGGCTCTGGCTTCTAGGGCTTCAAACTCTTCTATTTCATCCTTGTCTGTAGGCTTCGTTATTTTGGTGTTAGCAAAGTTCCATATCTTCCATTCTTTGAGCACTGCAGTTATTCTAACCTTCCAAGGAAGATAGTATGTATAAAGTTGATTTATATATAAATAAATGATGTTTTGTACTTTATTGTATTGGGTCTTACTTAAAAGTTATTTAATAATTAAAGTGAGTTAATTATTAAATGAGGGTGCATTAAATGATGACCCTAGATGTTGTAAATGAATCTCAACCACAGATTAGGTGGTTAGGTAAGTAGTTACAATTGTTAAAGCATAAAACTAGGGTTAAAGGACAAATTAAAGACACCATCAATGAGGAGAGAGAGACAAGAATAGTGAGAAGAGAGAAGAAATGCCCGAGAAGATTGGCACATTTCCCAAGATAGCAGCATCACAAATACTGAGGCAAAAGTACAGCAGCATTTAATGCATCCTGTCAAATCCGTACAGCAGGCACGTGTGGGCACAAATCTCGAGGAGGCAGACCGTACAACAGTCTAACAAGCCATACAACATTTATTGCTGCTATGGCACGATTCCCGAGGCAAGCAGAAAGTATAGAATTTGTATAGCACGTGTGCAGATCTGTACAGTACCGTACAGGCACATGTGAAGGTACAACAGACCGTACAACAAGTTATCTGCACAGAAATCGAGCTATTTGTTGTTGTTTTGGGTGATTGAATTTGTCAGTAAGGGATGAAGAAATAATTTTCTTGTGTTGTTGGAAAAAATTCTGTGTATTCTTCTTTAATGGAAATTTTCTCTTTCTAGGGTTTTCCCCAGGAGTTGGGATTTTGCCTGGTCTTTGACCAAAATTTCTGTGTATTCATGTGAATGATTTGCTTTAGTCTTGGAAAGTTCTTAAGTTGGTGGTTTGTATTTCAAATTTAAGAAGTAAATTTTTAATTGTAAACCCTAGTTTCTCAAGTGTTTAATGTGTAAATGAATAGTTCCATATTAATGTCATTGAATTTCTTCATGGTATCAGAGCCAAGTTGAAGTAGTATTCAAAGTTATGAATCGCAAACGAGTTGTGTTGTCTTTCCAGTTTAGAAGATTTGTTGTGAGTTATTTTCCAGATGATGAGCATTAGATATGAAGATAGGTTGGATGGCATATCCAACTATCTTCCTTGGAAAGTTAGAATAACTGCAGTGCTCAAAGAATGGAAGATATGGAACTTTGCTAACACCAATATGACGAAGCCTATAGACAAGCACAAACAAGAAGAGTTTGAAGCCCTAAAAGCCAGAGCCCAAAGGGTGATCTTAAATGGGGTAAAAGATCATCTTATTCCACATTTGGCAGAGAAGAACACTGCTAATGACATGTGGGATGTCCTGAAACAGTTGTTCGAAGCAAAGAACGAGAACCGCAAAATGGCGTTGAAGGACAAGTTGCACAATGTGAAGATGACCAAAGATGAAAGTGTGACCTCTTACCTGACTCGAGTGGCACAAGTCAAAGATGAGTTAGTAGAAGTAGGAGAGACTATCTCAGATTCAGAATTGGTGAGGATAGCCTTGAAGGGTTTCACCAAGGAATGGAAAGTTTTTGTCAAGTGCATTGTTGGTAGGGAGAAGCTTTTGGATTAGTCCAGGCTTTGGGATGATTTTACTCAAGAGGAGATTCGAGAGGGAGCTCTGGGTGGTCAAGTCAACGAAGAGGTGGAGCATAATGTTGCTCTTGCAGCAAAGACAAACAAGAAGAAAAAAGGCATCAGTCGGATCAGATGCTACCATTGTGGGCAAATGGGACATTATGCCTCGAAGTGTCCTAAGAAGAAGAATGTGAAAGAGAAGACTGAAAGAGATATGGCAGCGACTGCAGCAGTAGAAGACTTTGCAGCGAAATTTGAGCAAGAGTTTTCTCTTGTCTCAATTGATTCCAGTGTAGGAAGTTATGTGTTTGAGAATGTCTGGGTTGTTGACAGTGGTGCAACCAAACACATGAATGGAGTCTAGAGAGAAGAAGAGTGATAAGAACGAAGAAATGCCCTAGAAGATTGGCACATTTCCCAAGATAGCAGCAGCACAAATACCAAGGAAAAAGTACACCAGGATTTAATGCAACCTGTCAGATCCGTATAGCAGGCACATGTGGGCACAAATCTCGAGGTAGATCGTACAATAGTCTGACAAGTCGTACAACATTTATTGTTGTTGTGGCACGATTCCCAAGGCAGATTTTTCCAACAACACAAGAAAATTATTTCTTCATACCTTACTAACAAATTCAATCACCCAAAACAATAGAAAATACCTCGATTTCTGTGCAGACAACATGTTGTACGATCTACCTCTGTGCAGACAACATGTTAAACTTAACTTAGGTTTATAAATTAGAACTCTACAAAACATCAAATACATAACATTTGTATACAAAACATTTAATTATAAATTAATAAGTTAATTTAACCCTTATAACTTTTAATATCTTAGGTTCATAAACATAACAATTTTGATCTACGATCTACCCTAGGGCACTTGAAGAAGGCTAAAGCAAGAGTCAAAAATACATAAAGACCCTTAGTACCACTAAGGTGTGAAAGTGAAAGTGCAAAAAGACCTTTAGTAACACTAAAGGCAAAAGTCAAAATTAGAAAAGAATAAAATAATAATATTTTGATCTTTCCAATTTTGGTCCACTTACAGTTGACTCAAAGGATATAAAAGAAGATCAATCCAATTCATTATTACACTCACTTGCTCTCACAGGTGAAGCTGCTCCAACAGAAGATCTCACAGGTTTTGGAAGAAAAAAGTTTTTATGATTACGCCCTAGCATCAATGAGTCTAGCTAGGGCATTATCACTTACTGAAGTAAAGCCCTAAACTAGGGTTTCATTGGCAAGATTGCAGCAGTTGGTTTATGAGCTAGGGTTTCACCCTATCTCCCTCTTTTTCTTCTCACAGGCAGCTTCAAGTTCTCTCCAGACAGCTACAAGGGTTCACGGGAAGCCCTAATCTCCATGGGTTGCCCGGCTCTTCCTCCACGGGAAGGCTACCCTAGGGCTCAGCCCTTTCTTCTAGGGCCTCGAGCAGACCTAAATAGCAGTCGTGAAGGATGCCAAGAGCCCACAAACCTTCGGGCAGCCAATAGGCCAGCCTAAGAGGGTTTGGTTCGGGCCTCTTGCAGCCCTCGAGTAGCCTTAAGGCTATCCCGTGAGGGCTGCGGACTGCTTGCAGACCGTTGCAACAGCTGCAAACAAGCCCGCAAGGCCACAAACCTGCCCAGCAAGTCTTGGGTAGAAGAATAGGGCAGCGAGCAGCACGCTGGGCAACAAAACAGGGCAGGGGGCAGCATGCCGGGCAGCAAGGAAGCAGGTCGGGCAACGGGCAGCACGCCGAGCAGCAGGGAAGCAGTTTGAGCAGCAGGGTACGGGCAGCCGTACAGACAGATCTAAGCATGCAAATCAGAATTTGGGCAGCCTGCTATTTCTAGGCAGGAGAGAAAATTAGGGCAGCAAGCCCTAATTTGTGAAAAAACAATAATTGGGTATTTTGCTGTGTAATTGGATTATCTTATGTACTTGTGGATCTGTGGTACAAACTCAGTTAGAGATTGTGGATTTTTGAAAAACTCAGTCATCTCATTTACGAGATGAATTACTAATGGTTTTGGGTTTTTTGTCCTTTAAAGGTTTCCCTAGTGAAAAATCATGTGTTTAATGTGTTGATGTATTGATGTTGTTTACTGCGCTTGTCTAACTGCCTGGGCCAACTTGTCTAACTGCCTGGGCTGACTTCTCTTCTTGGAACAATAAAATACATTTTTTCTTATTTTCCTTTGGGGCCGACTTAGCTAGTGAGGATGCATCACGTAGCTACAAACATCAACACTACTAACACAATACTCATCAAGCATACATGCAAACTCATATATATCATCACAAAATCCCATAAAACACTGCCAAATTAACCAATTGCAAGTAGTTAATTAATAAACTGTAAATGGCTACAAAATTGCTTAGTTCAACAGATATTGTCTTCAAGGGTGGCTAGGGTTACTGTTTTCAGAAGATAAATAGCAATAGAAGAAGAGCAAAACAAGCTAATTCTAGGGCTCATTACAAAATACTTGCAGAATATCTCCCTTTGGATATTGGTTATCCCTGCTAAGTTCAATATAGGAAGTAGTATCATACTATAATCTTCTAGAGTATATGGAAAATTTCCTAATCCCTTTATTCATTGTGGAAGAACATTAAAGGTTAGTTCGACTAACAAACACCCTTTCATGGTCTTCAAATCATATTCGATAGGGGGCATCTTTTGGGAGAATCCCCTCACAAACCAGTATAATTCCTAAGTTACCAATGTAGAAAAGCAAATCATACAAAAGGTTCAATGCCTAAAAACCCAATATTTGCAGAATCCACTTAATACCATGTACATTCCAATAGGATAGTATAGGAGTGTACTGTTCAGAGTGCAGCATTACGTTGTAAACTGACTACTCAAAGCACTACTTATGACTATAACATAGAATAATACTAATAGCAATGATACTCATAAAATAGAATCAATATATATATATATATACAGGAAGGGGAAAACTACATGGCACTAACTAGTTAGGAAGATAATTATCCATATAATCCAACCATCAGCGCTGCTATACTACTTGTTAAGGTATCCTACATATTCTACTCAGTCTTATAACAACTATAGTTCACACCTTTTAACACAAAATGGGCAAAAACCTTATATAATATAACGAATCCACATCTGTCATCTACTCTCTACAAATTGAAATGTTCCACTGAATCTAAAATGAAATCAAATTGAAGAGGGTTGTAATTTGTGGAACATCATCTACCATAAATTCAAGTATACGTACGTCGTAAATGTTCTTATATAGGGATTGTGGGCAACGTTATTTTTCAACACAGCGAATAAAGATTCACTTACCAATGCTAGAGATGTTGTAAATATGAAAGTCTATCACGCAATTAATGCCCACTCATAATCAGTAAGAATAACTTTCCCCTCATCCCAATTCTTACTCGGTTGTGCCTAGTATGATATGATTAGTTTGATCTTTCTAGTTAAATAGTAAGTGTTCAATACAATCAAATTTCACATTTGCAATAAGAATTATCTTTGCAATTAATTTGTGGCTTTACTATGGCAGATTCAGTATAATTTATGCATTCATGCACATGGACTGCCTATTATAGTATTATATCATGTAGCATTTATTCTACATTATTTCACAAAACATTCTGCAAGATCGCACCTTTATAACAATTTCTTCCATTGTTTACAGTCTACTCAAGGATGAAAGATATGTTTATATAAATCTACTTTCTTTCATTACTATGTAGTGCTATTAGCTATCAAGCAAGAAAAATGTAAAAGATCTTTAAAAAATTGAATGCTACAGCAAATAAAGGTGAGCAACATATAAATTTTGGTGATATATCTTACTCTTTCAAGCCTTCAGGATAGTGCCTTGCAGAAGTCTTGAAAGGAGGCCTGATATCATCTTCAGAATAGGCTTTTACAATATCTTTATCTGACATTGAATCAAATGGTTGGCATCCTTCAATCATCTGAGAAGTACACCAAGAACAATATGAACTTTGCACTCATAATAAATTGAAATAAAAAACAACTTAAGTTGAAACATTTTAATTTTTAGGCTTACAACAAGAAACTATTAATCAACTACAAGACAGACTTCTAACATGACTATGACTCTATTTAGTACAACTAGAAAATGAAAAGATAATGATCCAAACTACAAAAAATATATTATTTATAGCCAACCCCTCTAACTCTATCATGAAACAATATTATCTTCATTGTGATTCACACCCCCTTAAACTTGAAACTAAGATGTGTTTGACCTATATAGGTGCATGACATCAAAATTTGAAGAAGTTAAAAATTGACAAAACTAGAACAAATTGCAAAACTCCAAAACATAAAAGGAATCCAACTATTGAGATTGGTATCACCTTCCCAGTTCCTCATACACAATATCTTTAGAAGCAAGTCGTGCAGAGACTAATTGCACATTTCTGGAAGATTCAAGTTCTTCCTTCAGGAGTATAAGTTGTCCTATATTCAAGTTGAGTACACCTATGTGTGTGGGTGAGGTTTAGTTTCATCATTAAATCCAGTCTTCCTACATGCATCAAGATTAAGGGTGGCATGTACTAGTTGCTTAAACAGTAAGCAAGGAACACTAATCTTCTTGGAGTTCTAATAGCCTTTGAAGGAAATTTTTGTTCTAGTAGGATAAGAAGTAAGATTTGGATAATTTGCTTCTTATTGTTAGCCTTTTGAAAGATCCAAGAGATGTTGTCTATTCTTGTTTGGATACATCTATTTCTACATCTTTTATCTGGTTAACACTATCATGCTTTAGCTCCCTTTTTGCAAGCTTTTGTGAACTATTTCAAGTGACCAAGGCAGGAGGAATTTGTGAGCTTCTTGCTCTCATTTTCCTCGAGCATTTTAAAAGAAAGAGTGTCATCGCTCTGGCTACACCAAGAGAACGACTCCATTGCCCAAACTTTTCTTGCTAGTCTAACCATTGGTTTTTATTTTTTCCGAATCCACAAGTTCTTTCATTTCTTTCGGTTACTTTCCTTTAGATCCATCATTAAAGAAAAATTATAAGTAGATCTAAGAGTCTAGTTTATAGTTTGCTTTCAAGATTTATTTAAAGATCTAGATCTAGCTGCTTGTCTTCTTTCTTGCAAGTTTAAACTTTAAATCTTAAAAGGCATAAAGAAGAATTTGTGCTTTCAAATTCTGATCTAGCATTTAGTGCTTTCCCATCTGCATGCGATCTTTTAAAGAAGCAAGCAAAGTTCTAAGAAGGTAAGCTTTCTAGCTTGCCTTACTTGGTTAAATTTTGCATCTTTATTTATCTTTTTTTAAATTAGAATTTTTTGGCAACTTTTTGTAGTATTTTCCCAAACACTCTTAAAGTGTTTGGGAGCATTTTCTAACAAACTTGTTGGCTGTTTTCTCTCTGCCCAAAAATTGAAGTTTCAAGCGAACCAAAGATTCCCTACCTCCCCTATTCTTTCATCCATTTTCGAAGAAAAAACTTGTAAATCCATGGACCTCCATTATAGAGATCACGGATATCCAAAATAAATTATTTCACATTGTAAACATTTTAATAAAGAGTGTGGGTAGGCTGCCAAAGTGCCCACACCCCATCTCCATTCGGGGATCCGTGTCATCTCTCTTTTTCGGGGGGGTTTGATTTGCTAGTTTAGTTGCTTTACTTCTTTCTTTTATTTACTTTATGCAAAAGAAAGAAAGAAAAATATTAACCCCATGCATTCCTGAGTTACCCGAAAGGGGAAAGAGATTCGTGGTAGGACTAATTAGAAAAACAAGTTTTGTTCTTTCCCTTTTTGTAATTTCCTTTAGCATTTAAAATTAACCCGGCTATGCATTCCCAAGTATCCCCAAAGGGGGAAAGAGATTCTCAGCCGTAAGTGGTTTGTTAATAAAACTTCACATTTGTTTTAAAAAAATAAACTAAGGCTCCTTTCCCGTATGCTCTACACCGCTGCAGCTTGTCTAATCAGTTAGTTGTACCAAATAGGGATACGAGTGATTAGAACAATAGGACAATCCACATAAGTCGCTTCTTGAGAACTCGAGAGGTCGCAAACGGTGACTACCACAGATTCAAGGGGCTACTCCATGCAGGTTATGCCTTGCCCCGTTGGACACTTGGTAAAGCCGCTTTAGGGCTCAATTCAAGGAAACTTGACTTGTTGGGCCAAACCCCAATTTGCCCACTCCCTAATCAACTCATTAATAATCTTAAAACTTACCAACGAGACACTAGAATACTTTCACTGAAACCACAGCAACACTCCATACTCACCGGCATTGGTCTATGCTATTTTTATGATTAAATCAATTTTTACATGTCGTGAGTGTTGTTTGATTTCCTAATGTTGTTCTTATAAATTATTTGCAATAACTTCTTGTTAAGATTTTGATTCATTTCACCGTTAACTCCTAGATTCTTTACTTTTTTGGTTTAGAATAAAAACCATAGATTTCATTTTAATAGGGGGTACCCCCCTTGGCTTTGCTAGGAGTTATCCTACACGAAAGACTTAAGTATCAGGCGACAACACTTGGCTCTAGCTTGCCCCCAAGGTCGCACCTAGTGGCTTGAATATTTCAGCCACGTGATTGTCGTCACATACATAACGGTTGGGCTACTATGATTCCAAAGCAGTCTGTTGCTGCCTAATTCACACTTTAAGACACAGGAAAGTCACAACCTGCTATGTGTGTCCTTGGGGGCAAGCGAGAGCTGGAGACCACTGTCACCACAGTCCACAACTCCTCCGTTTAGGCAAGATCCCAACAGAGCCAAGGGGGGAAGTCCCTACGGAAGACTAAGTTCCAGATTTATTAATTAATTACAAATTAATTAAAGGGATCTTTTATTAAGATTGAGGCTAAGGTTTTGAGTGATGACAGTCAAACCAATGCAAGATGCAATATTTAAATGACAGTCAATCCTTTTATTTATAACCAGTGCCTAAAGAATGGAGTCAGAGAATGCAACTTTCAATGGATGCAGTCTAAGTTAATTATCCCACAGGTTAAGTTGTCTAACAAATGAGATGAAAAAAATAAATGATACAATAATGAATCAAAATATCTAAGCAATGTACAGATGATCTAAATTTATCAGTATAAACAAATCAAGTAAAATAGTTACAGTTTAAACAAATATGAACCAGATTTACAAGTTATAGACAAGAGATAGCAGAAGGAAAATGCCTTAAATGAAATTTATCAAACCAACAGTAAATGAAAAATGGAAAGACTTTTAAGTTGAATTACTTGAAGCAGTTAAACAAATGTTAAGCATTCACCACATAAACAATTGCAGAACTGAAAAGTAAATGAGACTGAAAGTAAAGTGTTGGAATGCAATGCTGGAGTGGAAGTGCGCTAAAATGAAAAAATGTTATAGAACCGGTTTTGAAATGTCTCTTGGTTTATTTTAGGTAGATTTTATTAAGGTTTTTCCTCTTGAAATTTAGTTTTCGAACCGGTGGTGTGACTACCCCAATCCAGTATTTCTCAAGTCAAAGAGGGAATGTTGTTGTGCTCAACAAAGTGCGAGCAAAGCCCACCCGTAGCTCACAGGTCAAACCCCAATGCCCTCGTGCTCAACAAGGGGGACGTAGAACGCCTAGAGACCCCCCACGGTCTTCTACCCCAAGTCGCCTCCGAGGGCACTGTTTTTAATCAACAGGAAAAACAGCTAGATGGATGCCTATTAAACTAAGACTCCTCTATCCCATGCCGTATCTCGTGAGTACCTCGAAGGGTGATAACCGAGTAGAGGATCAGGGGCTAGTGAAGTTGTTGTTGGTTAATTTTAGAGGGTAAATTTTAATCTTGGTGATTAGCATACAAGGTAAATTTTAAATTATCAACAAGATCAACCAAGCGGTATCCCTTATGGGAGGTGCTGGTACTTGATCTTGGACTGAAAATAAGATGTGAAAATTGTAGCAGAAAAAGAAAGTTGTCTTAACTAAGCTAAGCCCCCACTTCTCCTGCTTTTCATACCCAACTTGAAGTCCCTAAAGGGAGATGACAAGTGGATAGAGGATACACAGGATAGGTGGGTTGTATGATTACCCCTTTAACCGAAAATAAAATCTGAAAGGAAAATACAACTAGCTAAAACAGTATCCTAACCACACAACAATCTCTGTGGCAGAGATGGTGGTATGTCACAGAGATAGTGAGTAAACAGAATTACTAGTTACTTTGAATCAGAAAAATGCAATTAGCTAAACAAATGCCTAACCGCACAACAATC
This sequence comes from Pseudotsuga menziesii, assembly GCA_001517045.1. NCBI lineage: Eukaryota > Viridiplantae > Streptophyta > Pinopsida > Pinales > Pinaceae > Pseudotsuga > Pseudotsuga menziesii. The sequence continues at coordinate 1,325,709 of LPNX010128887.1, forward strand.
TCTGTTACAGAGATGGTGGTCTATAACAGAGATGGTGGGTGAACAGAAAAATAAAACTGATTATCTTAACCACACAACAATCTCTGTAACAGAGATGGTGGTCTGTCACAAAGATAGGTGGGTAAACAAAAAAATAACTTGCAATAAAATAAATCTATGCAGTTATCTCTACACTACTCATATACAAATTTACAGCAGAGAATACCCCAAAGAGAACTTCTCATTTGGGGTTTACAATGTTATAGAAGAGAGAGAAGAAGTGTAGTTTAGGGCCTCTTTTGGACCAAATTTTTCTGGGTTTTTTCTGGGCAACTTAGGGCAGCATAACCCCCTCTTTCTGTGCATAAACCTGCAAAAAACCAGCAACTTTACTTGCTGGAAATTACTGCAGAAAACTAAAACAGAAAGTTAGCATAAACTAGTGTAAAACCTAGAAAATTTACAGCAAAATCTGAACTTTAAAAAATGGAAAAACTGAAATTTTAATGGTTAAAAATGAACGTTTTTAAGCTGAAAATGACTTATAAACAATAGATTTAAAACCTTCTTCTACTATATATTGGGTGAGAGCCCTAAAACAATGATTATATTTACTATACAGTGAATAAAACCCAGTTTTAGGATAGGGAAAGAAAAATGGCCGAAATGAAATTTTGAAAAAAGAAACCCTTGGAGGAGCCCTTCTTAGCTTTGGATCCCTACAAAACGAATCTATTAGAGTTACACAAGCAAGCAAGGAGATGAGCACAAAAATAAATCCTACAAAATACTTTGTAAAATCTTACTAATCTACTCACAAATGAAGATAGAAATACTTCTACCTACAAGTCTCTCCACAAAATACTTCGTGGAGAGCTTCCAAACTAAACACATGCAACAATAATTGAAAAATTTACAAAGTTACCTCACTAATCCAAGCATGAAAATAATAGATCCACACCAACAGTTTGCCTCCAAAGCTTTCTTCTATTATAGCCCAACTAGGGCAAGATTCAATACAAAAATAGCAAGAGGCTTGGGCCAAATGCTTGAGAGAATATGAGAGGAGAAGAGGGAAGAATTTCAGCAGCATAACAATAGCATGAGAGAAGTTATCAAATGAGGGAGTGAGACCCTCATTATATAGTTGAGGAGCAACCCCAACCCCTTGAAGATCAATGGCCAAGATTACATCTAGATCTAGATTAGATCTCCACCACTAGATCTAGGTTTGTTGACTTTGCAAGCCATCCACCAATCATAAGCAAGGGTGCCTTTTCAAATCAATGGTCAAAAAGATAGATCCATGTCACAATAAAGCTTAACCCTTAGATCTAGGGTTTCCATGACTCAAGTGGGGCCTCCTTTGACTCTATTTTTAATTTTATCTTTAATTTTTAATCTTTTATATTTTGATCTTTTATTTTTAATTTTTAATTTTTAATCTTTATTTTATCTTTTATTTTTTATTCTTAAAATTTCTATCTTTTTATTCTTTTATTTTTTATATTTTATTTTATCTTTTATTTTAAATCTTTTAAATCTTTTATTTTTTATTTTTATCTTTTTATTTTTTAATCTTTTAATCTTTTATTTTTTATTTTTCTCTTTTTTATTTTTTAATCTTTTAATTTTTTATTTTTATCTTTTATTTTAAATCTTCTAATTTTTTATTTTTTATTCTTATCTTTTTTATTTTTTAATCTTTTAATTTTATTTTCAAGTTTTAATCTTATATTTTTATTTTTATCTTTTTATTTTTTATTTTTTATTTTCTATTTAATATTTTATTATTTTTTAATTTTTTAATTTTTTATCTTTAGTTTTTAATTTTTAATTTTTTAATTTCTATCTTTTATTAAGACGAGAGGCACCCCACTTGGGAAATCTTCAAAAATTTATTTTGACCATGGGGGGTTTATTTAAATGAAATTTTGGCTATGCTTAGCCACCCCCCAAACTTAATTACCATGGCCTTATTTGATTTTTTTCCTTCAAAATCAAATAATTTAAATTTTTGACTTAGGGAAATCAATTAATTCTCTAGGAAAAATAGATCTTGCTTAGCCAAAAATGGTATATCTCCTCAATCCTCTATTAGAATGACATGGGACTCGAAACAGTGGCTTATGGGGTTTCATAGCAATTTACCTTGCATTCATAGCCCCTATTACAAGATGCCAGTGCTTGAGCAATTACATTATTACATCAAAACTTAGTTAATTAACCACCAAGGGGTGAAATTAATTAACTAGAAAAATAACATAACGAAACTCCGCAAGACTCTATACAAATATCCAGCATGGTCATGAACAACATTTTGAACCCTTAGCCACCCCATGGACTTGATTGTTAGAATGCCCGTCACCACTTTGGAGGATTTTGAGTGAAAAACCTAACCAATTAAAATCGTTTAAAGAACAAGATTAATTGGAAAGCGAAAAAACACTCGATGAGGGGACTTCCCTAACAACCAGTTCCATGGTGTGGCATCCATATCATATGACCCACACTAGCACATAGAATTACATTAATTTTCCCATGCAGCAGAGCGGACATTTCGTTTTACAAAGGGGCAATTGCCCTGCAGAAGTGAAAAAATCCTCAGATTTTTCCAAGGTACAAACTGCACATAATGTACATCTTCA
>LPNX010128887.1:1331199-1381945 GCA_001517045.1 Pseudotsuga menziesii
ATCAGGGGCTAGTGAAGTTGTTGTTAGTTAATTTTAGAGGGTAAATTTTAATCTTGGTGATTAGCATACAAGGTAAATTTTAAATTATCAACAAGATCAATCAAGCGGTATCCCTTATGGGAGGTGCTGGTACTTGATTTTGGACTGAAAATAAGATGTGAAAATTGTAGCAGAAAAATAAAGTTGTCTTAACTAAGCTAAGCCCCCACTTCTCCTGCTTTTCATACCTAACTTGAAGTCCCTAAAGGGAGATGACAAGTGGATAGAGGATACACAGGATAGGTGGGTTGTATGATTACCCATTTAACCGAAAATAAAATCTGAAAGGAAAATACAACTAGCTAAAACAGTATCCTAACCACACAACAATCTCTGTGGCAAAGATGGTGGTCTGTCACAGAGATAGTGGGTAAACAGAAAATAAAACTAGTAATCTAGTTACTTTGAATCAGAAAAATACAATTAGCTAAACAAATGCCTAACCGCACAACAATCTTTGTTACAGAGATGGTGGTCTGTAACAGAGATGGTGGGTGAACAGAAAAATAAAACTGATTATCTTAACCACACAACAATCTCTGTAATAGAGATGGTGGTCTGTCACAAAGATAGGTGGGTAAACAGAAAAATAACTTGCAATAAAATAAATCTAAGCAGCTATCTCTACACTACTCATATACAGATTTACAGCAGAGAATACCCCAAAGAGAACTTCTCATTTGGGGTTTACAATATTATAGAAGAGAGAGAAGAAGTGTAGTTTAGGGCCTCTTTTGGACCAAATTTTTCTGGGTTTTTCTGGGCAACTTAGGGCAGCATAACCCCCTCTTTCTGTGCATAAACCTGCAAAAAACCAGCAACTTTACTTGCTGAAAATTACTGCAGAAAACTAAAACAGAAAGTTAGCATAAACTAGTGTAAAACCCAGAAAATTTACAGCAAAATCTGAATTTTAAAAAATGGAAAAACTGAAATTTTAATGGTGAAAAATGAACGTTTTTAGGCTGAAAATGACTTATAAACAGTGAATTTAAAACCTTATACTAATATATATTGGGTGAGAGCCCTAAAACAAAGGTTATAGTCACTATACAGTGAATAAAACCCAGCTTTAGGATAGGAAAAGAAAAATGGCCGAAATGAAATTTTGAAAAAAGAAAACCCTTGGAGGAGCCCTTCTTAGCTTTGGATCCCTGCAAAACGAATCTATTAGAGCTGCACAAGCAAGCAAGGAGATGAGCACAAAAATAAATCCTACAAAATACTTTGTAGAATTTTACTAATCTACTCACAAATGAAGATAGAAATACTTCTACCTACAAGTCTCTCCACAAAATACTTCGTGGAGAGCTTCCAAACGAAACACATGCAACAATAATTGAAAAATTTACAAGGTTACTTCACTAATCCAAGCATGAAAATGATAGATCCACACCAACAGTTTGCCTCCAAGGCTTTCTTCTATTATAGCCCAACTAGGGCAAGATTCAATACAAAAATAGCAAGAGACTTGGGCCAAATGCTTGAGAGAATATGAGAAGAGAAGAGGGAAGAATTTCAGCAGCATAACAATAGCATGAAAGAAGTTATCAAATGAGGGAGTGAGACCCTCATTATATAGTTGAGGAGCAACCCCAACCCCTTGAAGATCAATGGCCAAGATTACATGTAGATCTAGATTAGATCTCCACCACTAGATCTAGGTTTGTTGACTTTGCAAGCCATCCACCAATCATAAGCAAGGGTGCCTTTTCAAATCAATGGTCAAAAAGATAGATCCATGTCACAATAAAGCTTAACCCTTAGATTTAGGGTTTCCATGACTCAAGTGGGGCCCCCTTTTGACTCAAATTTTAATTTTTATTATTTTTAATTTTATCTTTAATTTTTAATCTTTTATATTTTGATCTTTTATTTTTAATTTTTAATTTTTAATCTTTATTTTATCTTTTATTTTTTATTTTTTATTTTTAAAATTTCTATCTTTTTATTCTTTTATTTTTTATCTTTTATTTTAAATCTTTTAAATCTTTTATTTTTTATTTTTATCTTTTTATTTTTTAATCTTTTAATCTTTTATTTTTTATTTTTATCTTTTTTTATTTTTTAATCTTTTAATTTTTTATTTTTATCTTTTATTTTAAATCTTCTAATCTTTTATTTTTTATTCTTATCTTTTTTATTTTTTAATCTTTTAATTTTATTTTCAAATTTTAATCTTATATTTTTATTTTCATCTTTTTATTTTTTATTTTTTATTTTCTATTTAATATTTTATTATTTTTTAATTTTTTAATTTTTGATCTTTAATTTTTAATTTTTTAATTTCTATCTTTTATTAAGACGAGGGGCACCCCACTTGGGAAATCTTCAAAATTTTATTTTGACCATGGGGGGTTTATTTAAATGAAATTTTGGCTATGCTTAGCCACCCCCCAAACTTAATTACCATGGCCTTATTTGATTTTTTCCTTCAAAATCAAATAATTTAAATTTTTGACTTAGAGAAATCAATTAATTCTCTAAGAAAAATAGATCTTGCTTAGCCAAAAATGGTATATCTCTTCAATCCCCTATCAGAATGACATGGGACTCGAAGCAGTGGCTTAGGGGGTTTCATAGCAATTTGCCTTGCATTTATAGCCCCTATTACAAGATGCCAGTGCTTGAGCAATTACATTATTACATCAAAACTTAGTTAATTAACCACCAAGGGGTGAAATTAATTAACTAGAAAAATAACATAACGAAACTCCGCAAGACTCTATACAAATGTCTTGCATGGTCATGAACAACATTTTGAACCCTTAGCCACCCCATGGACTTGATTGCTAGAACGCCCGTCACCACTTAGAAGGATTTTGAGTGAAAAACCTAACCAATTAAAATCGTTTAAAGAACAAGATTAATTGGAAAGGGAAAAAACACTCGATGAGGGGACTTCCCTAACAACCAGTTCCATGGTGTGGCGTTCATATCATATGACCCACACTAGCACATAGAATTACATTAATTTTCCCATGCAGGGGAGCGGACATTTCGTTTTACAAAGGGGCAATTGCCCTGCAGAAGTGAAAAAATCCTCAGATTTTTCCAAGGTACAAACTGCACATAATGTATATCTTCAATGTACATGAGGTTGCCACCTAGTCGAAATAGGTGGGCAACACAGTCCTAAGCACATTCCTAAGTCAATCCTTTACTATGAGATCAGTAGTATATGAGCATTCAGATGATGATCACACTTGCAGTTAGTGGAGCCAGATCATAGAAATGATTACTTCCATGCCATGACTAAACCTCATGACCCCAGATTTGATGATTGAATTAGCCATTCTTTATTTTTCAGAGCAACAGTGTTCTAAGGCCCTTCATATTGTTCAGATCATATGCAAGTATACGACCCAGTTGGTATATGGTTTATGCACTTGGTTTATAGTTATGCTCTTTTATTTATTTTAGTAGATTAACTTGGTCATGGTGGCTATACATTTGTGATATCTTATACTGCTTTTATTGATGTTCTAGAGTAGAAGTTATTTAGTGGACTTACTCGAGAGGTTCTTGTGTATAATCATTGGTCATGCCCTTTATTTAGTATGGACTTGGTCATTTCCCCATAGGGACTTAGCTTGCTAGTCTTGGCATCACATTATCATTGTCTTCACCCATCCATTGTCATCCAGTTTTGTTTTACCCATGACTTGAAACTTGACTAGTGAGATCGAGGATTTCCCCCGCTTATACCTCTATGTTGGATTAAATCCCATGTTTATCTTGTGTCTCGATGTTGGTTTATGTGATTCTTATCACATGGATTGTCTTCCTTTAGTCCTTGAAAACAAGTAGTCCAACCAACAGTGTCTTTGGACAATAAAGCATCGAAACGCATAAACGCTATATCAAAATGATGCAAAAGGAAAGTTGCAATTAGTAGTGCTTTTAAGCGCTAATGACTAATTATAAATGTTATAAAACTAGTTGATGGCCAAAGGATGGACACTCATCCATTGTATGATGTAAGGCTCATTTGTCCCCACAGGGCAATAGGGTGGCACACCCGTCGGGGCTATGGACGCTCGCAGGCAGTGTGGCTAGGACAAGTTATTTTCTATGGCCTAGATGGCTTTCCAAGGCACCTGCCTTTGGAGGCTAGCTAGTATCTTGTGTTAAATTGATAAATGCCTCAAAGTTATAAATTGTTAAATTTGTTGAGGAATACTTGTCTAAAGTCTAGTTGAAGCATTCTCATTACTCCACCCATCTGTGAGACTCCATCCTTCCCTAGTGTTCATGTAATTCCAATGTATGTGTAGTGTGGATCACCTTTGTCCTTCAGCCGAGATGTTCACAGTGTCAAGAGTCAAGTCATTCCCCTAGATTAACCTTGTTTTCTCCACTCTCACCCATGATTAGCAAAATGCTCAAATCTATAAATGAGTATACATTTGAGGCTCTTGTTTAAAGTAACCGATTAATTTGATTTGGATTTATTATTCATGTTTATTACTTATGATCTCCAATTAAAAGGCACTTAATACTTGAGTCTTGCTACTAACATAGATAAGGAAGTATGTTTTATCCATTTGTACTTTGCAGTATTAGAGATTTTCAGTTGGGTCATCATTTTGGTTATTTTTTTACTTGGTCAACTCAATTTGACCAAGTCAACAACAAGTTCTGGGATGGGTTTGGCCTACAGTGGTTGATGTTGATTATTCATGGCCTATCAGTTTCCATTAGATGTATTCATGCTTCAAATGGTGATTTATTACGGTGGCTTGCACTCAACTTTTAGTTTCGGGCACAGATGTTGGATATTTTGGTCAAATCATCTTCCAACTGCTAGATGCCATATAAAAATGGTATTTTGATACTTTCAGAGAAATATTTTATTCTCCTAGGGCGCAATCAGTGGATATAGTGGTGTAGCCACTCGTTTTTACCATATTGCTATGTTCTAGAATGCATTTCTACACTTAGATTTGACCTAGGTGTGGTCAACAGTGAGTTACAGACAGTTTTATCTCCCAAGATGATGTTTCAGGCACATTAAAAATGAAGAATTGGCTAACAAAGGAAATCAATTTGGGCAAATGTGGCAAGGAAATGGCATGAAACTTGTTCGAGGCATGATATTGATATGTTTTACACTTTCTGGCATGGTCATCATTCTGTAGGGTCCACACATCCTAGCATTCATCATTTTGGGTGTTTTATTGTATTATTGACGGGCCACGACTTAGTGACTTTAGTCACTTTATGATCATACTTTGATATATTATTTGATGTTGTGCCTTGGGGTCATGGTAGTGAAGGATATGTTACACATCCTAGCCCCACCATTTGCTATGTCATGTTTCTTAGTCATCTTTTATGTGATGTGTTCCCTCTTATGTTGAGTTGATCCATGTATTTTGTATCTAGCTAATCTTAGACATTGATTAGATGGATGTATCTTGTGATCTTAGTCGTCCATACTTTTGAGGCTAGGGATTTTGTATTGGAGAGATCTATATATTAAGATACTCTCTCATTTGTGAGAGGACTTTTGGCTCTGAGAATATTGGAATACAAAGAAAAATTTTGTAGATCCCTTGGAAGCTTTGTGAATGTTCTTGCTCGTAATTGTTATGCCTCTTGCTTAGACATTTTAGTGGATCTTTTATGCATTCAATATCTATTTAGTGGATGCCGAATTGATCTTTTGCAGGGTAGCGACTTGCTTGGAGGATATTGTGAAGACACCTTGCATCATCTTTCGGGCAAATCGTTTCATCTTTGAGGGAGTGACCAATTGTCTTTTGTGCATTGAGTTTTTCTCTTCTAGATGACTTGCATAGTTTCTCTTTATTTGTGAATCGAATCTCACTTCGGTAGTTCGGATTGGCAAGTGGAGAAGGCGCATTACCTCCTTGGAACAAGACTTTTTTTTGCATCAAAGCTATTGGATCTTGCTCGAAATTGTAATTAAGTGGAAGGATCATCGACAAGTGAGGCGGCCGCAAGTATTTTCAAGTATGATCTACAACGTTAGTATTGCTTTCATTATTTTTATCCAAGTGTCACTTAAAACCCTAAGTTTAAAACCCTCGTTTTATAGATCCGATAGATCGGGAGATATTTTGGCGATGATACTAAAAACACAATTTTAAAATAATTAATAAACCCTAGATCTGACGTTTGAACCAAAACTGACTCCATTTACCCCTGGATCTAGCACAGGTCACTTCTAGGTGGGACGCCCTCCTTGGGTTCTTAGTCATTTTCCGAGATCTATCAGTTGGGTATTACTTGGACCCTCTTAAAATCATCAAATCCGCCATCAAGCATTATTTCTAGTGTCATATCATCCTTAACTTACTCTTTTGGGTCCACATCTTAGTTATTTGCCTAAACCCTAGGTGGATCTAATTTGGGTACCGTTACTTGGCACTAGATCTATCTAGATCTATTCTCATAAACTGATTGTGGTACTTGTTTTTACTTAAGTTGAGTATTTCTTCTTTGCAATTAGCCTCCTCAACTTAGTCCTAACCCCACATACCAAATACCTTTCCCTATATCTAGACCTATCCACTCAAGATCTAACTTTAGTGTCCATTGTTCATCCCTTAGAGTGTTTTGGGTTGTTTCGCTAGCCCTTACAGGCTAGTAGGGTCTCCCCCTTGATCTTTCCTTTAGCTTGATCTAAAAGCGAACAGAGTTCGTCCAGTGGACAACTACCCTTCTTCAGTAGTGGACGAAGCCCTTGAGATGTCACCTAGTTAGCTACCCTACCTCTATCGTCCCGGATAGGATACCCTTTGGTGGTAGCTACACATTGTGCGATAACAATGACCTGTGGTGTGAATTAGGCGACAACACAGTCCATCGGAGAGCCTACAATCAATCAAGCAATGACTCAACTCAGTTCGTCGAGGAGCCAACAACTCAACTCAATCCATCGAGGAGTCCATATGTACCAGTATGCACCAGTATGTGCCGGCCTCTCGACCCCTTCTCAAGGTGTCCGAGAGATCTCCTCACTTCTTCACAGAGTGATCAAGAGAATGCAATAAATCTCTCCATCACTTCTCATGATGTCAGAGAGATCTCCCCACTCCTTCACAAAGTGTCCGAGAGTATGTGATGGCCTCTCCATCCCTTCTTAGGATGTCCGAGAGATCTTCACAATCCATCACAGAGTGTTCAGGAGAATGCAGTAGCCTCTCCACCCTTTCCCAAGGTGTCCAAGAGATCTCCCCACTCCATCACAGTGTCCAGGAGAATGCAATGGTCTCTATATAATCATCCTTCCCTCTCAACGAGGGAAACATTCTCTACTACTACAAGTCATTCACAAAATTATGCAAATCTTATCCTAGGAAGAGGCTTTGTAAGAATGTCAACAGTCTACTCATCTGTCGAAATATAGTGTAGCTCGACCGCACCTATCTACATCATATCACGAATGTATTGATATTGAATCTCAATATGCTTCGACTTATCATGGAGTACTAGATTCACAAATAATTGTACACAACTCTAGTTATCACAGTGAATCAATGTTGGCTCTAGAATCTAGCCAAACAATCCTGCAAGGAGTTTCTGAAGCATTACAGCTTCCCGGGCTGCAACACATACTGCAATATACTCAGCCTCTGCAGTACTAAGTGTTGTTGAGGTCTACATCCTGCTACACCGAGAAATCACGGCAAATCCCAAGTTGAAGCAACACTCAGAGGTGCTCTTCTTGTCCACAGCACTCCCGGCCCAATCAGAATCGAAATATCCTTGCAATCTCATGTCACCACTGGAAGCATATCTCAGGCCATATCCTACAATGCCACGCAAATATCTCAACACATGTTTTGCAACAACCCAAGGAACCTGTCTCAGCTCACGCTTAAACTGGCTGAGTGCACCCACTACAAAAAAGATATTTGGTCTAGTGTTGACCAAACACATCAATGATCCAATCAGTTGTCGATACATGGTAAGATCTATCAAATTCGAATCAGAAGCAGAATCTCTCAACTTCGTCAAATTCGAGTCCATCAGTGTGGCCATGGACTTACAGTCCAACATCCTAAATCTCCTCAATATGTCAATGGTGTACTTTCCTTGGCTCAGGAAAATATCATTATGCCTCTGCTACACTACTAGTTCCAAGAAGTAGTGCATTAATCCAAGGTCCTTCATTTCAATTCAGAGGCTAGCTTCTTCATACACCATACCATAAGTTTCTCAGCTCCAATGAAAAATAAATAATCAACATAGATAAGATAAGATAAGATAAATTTATTAGTGTCCACTAATGACCACAAAGTAGGTCAACGGGACTATCGGTTACAATGATAGTTTATGCATGTGGGAGGATCAAATGATCTCCCTTTAAAACAAAAGGAAATACAATATAAGCAATGAATTAAATAGAAGTAAAGGTAAACAAAGTCGAACTATGCTGAAGTATGGAAGAGTTCCTGCTCCAGTTCCGATCAGTTCTGATCATGTAGTCCTGCACAGGGGCGAAGGAGCTTAGGTGAACAAGATCCAGGAGCCGAAAAGACCAGGGAGGGCCTGGTACTCCTAACATCTGAGGCTGAACGAAGAAAATTAAGATAACAATAGAAGTGTCTAATGTCCCGAGTTGGGGCCAGTAGGCGTGAGTCGCCCTCTAGACTGGTGTTGGTGGGGTCTGGATGGTCCTGGACGCCTCCTGGAGAGAGGTCTGGTACAAAGCTACTGCTGAGAACTTGTGGGTCGAGAACCCCCAGCTTTTACTGATTTGGGAGTCGTGTCGATATTAGGATCAGTAGATCTCTTGGTGCCCCTGGATGACGGTAGCATGTTGAAGAACGCGGTGATCCGCTGTGTGGTGTCTGGTCTGGTGGGAGGCTGGAGGATCTAGGCTCGAAACCTGAGAGCCTCCTGAACATAAAGTGCTAGACATCTCTGATCAGTGTATCTGAAGAAAGCAGATAGAGTTCGGGGCCCCCTGAACAAGCAATAGAAACGCCCTCTGATCTCATAGTAGACAGGACATCTGAAGATAAAATGTGACTCAGTTTCAACTTCCTGTAGGTGACACGGTTGGTAGATCCTATCTGATCTATCGATCCGGTGGTCTGACTCTACCCAGAGTCTATGTGATCCTACTCTAAACTGTCTGAGAGGGATCCGAAGGGCGTGCATCTAGTGACGAAGCGTATACTGGGGCCGGAGAATGAGCCCGTCTCTGATCTCCAAGAAATGTTCAGCATAGAAGGCCATCTTTAGGCGCAATCCTCCCGGAGGATTGATCCAAATGACCTGGACGAATTGCTTGTAAATATCCTCTTTGATGATCTTATTCAACTCTTGTCGGATAGGTAGAAGGTGACCCAAAGCATCTAGAGAGTACTGGAACGAGGGAAGATGATCTAACTGGATCCCCACTGAAGCAAGAAGGCTCAAGACCCCTGTGAGCCAACATTTGGCCTTGCATGGGTGAGTAGCACTGGCAATAGTCTGGGCAGAGCAATAAGCTAGGTACAGGTACCTATCCCGGCCTTTTGATGAGTCGGCTAGCCCTTGGATCTGATGTAGGAAGGAGACCAATCTAAAAACTGTCTCAAGGCGGAAGGGTTGGGCTCCAAATTCAGCGAGGATGATGTGCTGTGGTACTGTCTGTTTGCACCTGATGATACGTCGGAGAAGAAGGATCTGGACTCTTTCAATCGATGCCCAATCTGACTCGAGTAGGGAGGGGCCCCAGATCTCTGATCCATATAAAACAATGGGACGGATCAAAGTATTTAGCAGGTCCATCTTGGATGAGATATCCTGGAAATGGTAATGAAAGCACTGTCTCTCAAGGAGGGCTAGAGACCCGTACCCCTTGTTGATTTGAGGTTGGAGGGTTGGTCGTAGACTGAAGCGGGGCCCAAAGAATTGCACTCCTAAATAAGTATAAGTATTGGTGATCTCAATTTCCTCCCCTTTGAATAGGAAACGAAGGTCTGAGGTTTTCTTTGTCCCATTGAAGACCATAACCTTTGTTTTTCCCAGATTTAACGTCAACTTCCAGAGTTCACAGAACAAGGCTAAAGCATCAAGCTGTCTTTGCAGACCTTCCGAGGAGGAAGATAGGAGTAAAAGGTCATCAGCGAAAAGCAGGATAGAGATCAAGACCTGGTGGAGGAGGCATCCATTTGTTCCCTGTGGGTGCTCCTGGAGAAAGGTCTCCAACTCGTCAATGTAGATTCCAAACAGGGTGGGGGAAAGGGGGCAACCTTGTTTCACCCCAATGGTGGTGCAGATGAACTCGGATAACCCTCGTGCTGTGCAAAGGCGGCCCTGAACAGACTCGTATAAACGCATTATGGCTATCAATAGGATCGACGAGACGCCAATGTCTCTGAGTCGCTGCAATAAGTCCTTTCTCGGAACTGAGTCGAATGCTTTCCGAAAATCTACAAAGGAGCAGTAGACTTTCGAGGAACGGTGATGTGCCTCCTCAATCAGGGCTCAGAGAGTAAAGATGTGGTCAATAGTCTGATGTGTTGGTTTGAACCCTGCCTGACCTCGAGCTCTAATATTTCTATGTTCAAAGTCCCTGGAAAGCTTCATGTGGAGAACGGTAACGTAGAGTTTTGAGAATGTGTGGCCTACGATATCATTTTGTAGTTGTTAGGTTCAAAGGTGGCTCCTGACTTGTGAATCGGATGGATGATATGATGAGACCAGACCAATGGAAATCCTTCATGCACCACATGATTAAATAGATCAGCCAAGTAGCTAACTAGGACCCGGAGACCATGCTTGAAGAACTCTGCTTGGTATCCTTCCTCATTTGCTAATTTGTTGTTGCTCATCGCTCGGATGGCTTCTGTGACATCATTGTTAGTGAAGAGGTGGCAGGAGGAGGGGGGGAAGTCACATGGATGTCAGCCTAGCCGAGAATGTCATAGAGCTTGGAGGTGTGGGAGAACATAGAGGCAGGGTCAAGGTCGGGTGACAGAGGGGAGCACCGAGAAAGGATGGTACGCCAAAACTGTTTGGGGGAATGGTTAAGGAGGGCTGAGAGTTCCCATCTTCTCTAAGAGATAAAATGTCATTTCTTCCGACGAAGGAGACGACAGTAAGATCTTTGTACTTTGGGGTAAGTAGGGCAGGAGTGGAGGAAGGCATGATGGAGTTCTCGGTGAAGTGATTTGCAGTCCTCGTCGTACCACTTGTTCATAGGGCAGGAGGTTGGTTTAATGGTGGTCGAGGAGGTATGAATGGAGTGGGGGAAGCAGTTAAGCACTGTTTTCCAGATTGCAGACGAGAAGCATTGGTACTTGGCAATAGCTGAGTCGAGTGAGGAGAAAATGGCTTTAGGAGGAAGGATCTAGCAGAGATCAAAAAGGAAGATGTCGGGGTCGCCCTCATCAAAACAAAGTTGGACTTGGGGGTTGAGGGGTGCTTGTTGGAGGGGAGCGGGGTTGGAAGGAGGGGGTCGACTTGGAGGGAGAGAGAAGTGCGTGGTCAGCTCGGGGCATGGGGAGGATGGAAAGGTCTCGAATGAAAGGGAGTAGGCTTTGGCTGGCTAGAGCGTAGTACACCACACTAGCCCCACCTCCATGTGGTCGGCATGTGAAGAAATGAGAGTTCGAGAAGCAGGGGAGGCCATTCAGAATAAGCAACTCATATGATTCGCCCAGTTGCAGGAGATGCTTGCCATATGTTGCAGTGGGGCCCAGGGCGTCTTCTGAAGTCCGATGGAGACCTACTGCTGTGGGATCGAGTTCTGCGGTGCAGAACACGTCTTCGAATCAATCATGGAGAGGAACCCGGAGGTGCTTAGTACGGGCATTAAAATCCTCGATAACTATGACCTCTTCGTCATCAAAGTACTGAATGATGCCAATGTATAGATCCATAAAACGGTCCTCGTCTGCTCCGTTGTTGATGGCAAATGATGAGGACGCGGGTGGAAAGTAGCAAACTGCGAAGTAGACGTGTCTCAAGAGGAAGATCTTGGCTCTGACCCAAATCCACATGAATCTAGCGTACTCGTCAGAGGTCATCAGGGAGACCCTCTTCTTGAGAGTCTCTGACCAGGCAAGCAACTCCTCCTGATCCCCTGACTCCACCAGAGCTACTTTTTTCCTGTCTGCAGACTGAGAACCAGGGGTAACCTGTGATGTCCGGGAGAGGTCGTACAGGGCTCGCATGGGTCTCGGTCACGAGGAGGATATCCGTCGATGCCAGTGCGTCATCTAGGAGACCTGGGGATGACCAGAAAGACCCATTTCCATTCCAGCAACGAACAATGATACTCGTGCCCCACCGTCTCTTCGGCTGACCCCGTCATTTAGAGCTTTCTGTTTGAGGTGTCCATCCAGGGGCGAAGGAATCTCGAATAACTGCCCAAAGGTTCCCGATTATCGCCCATTTTCCTGCTTTCCTTGCTGCTACAACCTGTTCCCTGGACTGTTTGAGTTCTGCAACCTGCGCTCGGGTAAGGTCCTCATCAAGGAATATCCTGTCTGGGAGTGAGAACAATTTGCATTTAGCTCTAAGGGCACAGAGCCTGTCTGTTGCATTACGGAATCTAATGAAGAGGGTGGAGTCGAGGCCCACCGAAGCCCTGTCCAAGGTTAAGTCTGGAAGGCCGAGGGTATCTCTCAGGAACCTGACTCCTACCTCCATAGGGCCTGCAGAAGGAAGAGGTTGAGGCATACCGCTTACTTTCAAGTTCAGTTCTCTTGTGCATCTGGTCCGTTCTTCGACAAGTTTGTCTTGTACGACGACCTCTACTGTGGTGAAAGGATTTTTGTTTTTGTCTTTTCCCCGAACTACCTGTGCCCATGAATTGATGTGCGACTTCGTCTCCTGTTTAAAGGAGGCCTGTTGGGATTTTATCTCTTCTTGCTTGGTCCTAAGGTCCTGGATTTCTGTGTGAAGTGTTGATGAAATTGTCATTGATACCAACATGGACTTGCAGTGGCCCCACGGGATGTCCTTGGACCCACAGTTGGTGATTTGATGACCCTGCAACCCTTGTTGGGGTCACGGAGTTCTTGGTATGATGAAGAAGCCCATGAAGACTTGCTATCCATGATGAAGACCATGATGCCCTTGCAAAGGTCATGGAGCCCACTACTTGCACTTGACATAGTTACATGGCATAACAATGTGGTCATGAGGTCTTGGAGATGGACCTAGTGTATAATTAAGATTTGGCATCCATATACATAATGATATGATGGCACACTTGTTTGCTAATGATCCATAAGACCACTTGATGATGGGCTTGCTCAATATTAAATAATATCTTGAAAGAGTTCTTGAAACTCTTGCACATGGTGCCCTTGGGTATTGAAACCACACACTTGGTTGCTTATGATCAAGGGTTTATGATCATGGAGGTGGAGCCCATGGATATTTTGAAGATGACCTTGAAGATGTCGGCTTCAAATAAAAAATGAGGTCATTTCGGCTCAGCATGAGGTCAGGTCGGCTTCAAAATAAAAATAAAATATTGAATTATTGCTATGTCGGCCCCAATAAAAAAATATATTTAAATACAAGTCGGCCCCCAAAATATGGTTAAAAATTTGTATAAATAGAGCCCTCGTGCTCTCATTTGAGGAGGTGAAATTTCGGTGGAGCTCTAAGATTTTTTTTGTCTGAGGCAGCCGCAGAACAGCAGGAGCAATGAAATTCGTGGGAGTAGGCAATGATGCCCTGACTTGTTCAATGAAATTTTCGGTGGAGTACCTGGAGTACCTCGCTGACTGTGGAAATTTTTGGGAGCAGCAATCTGAAATTTTTTTTTGGTCTTGATCCAAGGGTACTGATCTGAGGCTGTCTGCGGTCTGATTTAGCTCTGCCCTGGAGTGGTATCCTTTATAAGATGGACGCAGTCTGAGGTATGTCTGAGGCCTAGGGAAGAGGACAAGTGCATTGGGCTGTGGCTTGAGGCTGACATAAAGATCCAAATCCAGCAAAAGAACCCTCCTTCAATGATGCTTTATCAAAGTATGCTGTTACAAGTAGGGCAGCTGAGTAACTGAGGAGCAGTGTAGCAACCGCAGTAGGACAAGAATTACAACTCTGATTCTCGGCCATTTCTGAGGAAATTTGGTGGATTAGGGTCCCGTGACAACGGCAATGATCACTGAGGAATTTCAGACTATGTAGGAGCAGTTCTTCCACATAGGTTTCTTGTTTTATCTTTCTTCCTCACGAGGTGACTTAGGGCTTGACTGTAGCAGTACTACAGTTCATCCAACAAATGTGAAAGGTGTAATCTTGCTGGGATGAGGTAAAATTCGGATGTTGTAGCAAGATATTAAGGAATTCGGTGGTAACTAATGGTGGCAATGCCAGGCTGGACCATGACTGCAAAAACACGCTTTGAACAGACAAAAGCTTGGTTATAAATGTACACCCAGTCGTGGTGCTTTGAAAAGTTTCTTTTGAGCGAGCTTGACCTAAACTGAAAGCTTGACAGCAGTAAGAGGATGACTAGTATCTCTGATATGGATGAGTGAAATGGCTTTGTGGGCATGAGAAGACTTTGATAACATAAGAAGACATTAAAGAGCAGACTCTAATTATCAGCAGCTCAATTCTGGTAGCATGTCATAAACAAGGTATGCACCACATTGTTTAGGTAGCTTGAATGAACAGAAGATTATGTCTAACTCTTACACTGAGTTACTTTTTAGTGAGACATTCACTCAAAGCAACCAAACACACATACCAATGAAACTCTGAAGGTCTAAAAGTGATGAGATGATTTTTTCTGCGGTCTAAACCAGTACACAACCTTTTTGATGTTGACTATGAAGATAGTGATTATAAAACTGTGAAGGATAAAGCAGTGATATATAGTATGATGAAGAATGCCGAGGTATTAAGAGATCAGTGGAGTATGTATGTATAAACAACAAGAGGTAAGTTTGCTATACTCTACATGATGAATGTACAAAATTGTGAAACAATAATGTGTACAAGCACAGTGATAGAAGAATGTATACAATAGTGCATCTACAGTAATGTATACTTGGGTAGAAACAATGAAATAAGCAGATGCTTACAGTAGCATATGAGCAGTGTATATGGTTCATTACAGCACATATACAGTTCAGCATTCACTCACCACAGTCAACTTTTGCTACAGCAGATTGACATGACAGAGTTGGTGAATATGAGAAGCATTGAAGGCATTTTTGATTAATATTCTTCTCTGAAAATTTGTGGGTCTCTGAGGCAGCAATAGAGTAGCAGTCCGAATTTATTTTGTCTGATTTTTTTAAGTCTTTTTGGAGCAGCAGTAAAACAATGTTTGTTGTTGGATTGAAGTAGCTGTTTGATGGGGACATGGACAGTAAAAAAAAAAATACACACTGTCTGAATAGCAGTAAGGGCAGTTCGGTGATAGCCATATGGGCAGTGTAGTGTTGTGATGCCACTGTCAACAGATGACATGAATGGACTTTGATGATGTTGCCTTTCTCCACCACATAGGAAGCACAAACATTGCAGGATAAGTGTCTTTATCTGAGATCATAGGGTATACTCTTTTGATTTGTTCATGATGAGATTGCAAATTACAGAACTCTGATTTTGGGTATATACAGTCCTATTTGGTTTGCAGCAGCAGAATAGGAACAGTTCTGAAGTATACCACAGTCATCCACAGCATCAGTAAGAGGATACATAACAAGCAGAAAGTCAAAGGTTCTCTACAGTGATGTGTGAAGAATTTTTGTGCATGCTTTCCTATACTCTAAGATGTTGAAGATATGATGATAATATGAGCATGATATCTCAGTCATATGTATGCACAGTGATGGGGGATAACAACTTGACAAAATGAGCAGACAGTGTATGGGCAGACCTTGTTAATATAAGAAAATCAGCAGACCTTCATGAACAGTCTTGAAGTCTTAACAATGCATGATGAAGCTTGAAGATATGAAGATTGATTTGAAGAGGATATGAGCAGACCTCTTGATGACAAGCAACCAGATGATGACAAGCTTGATTATTGTTTGACAATCTGGTTTGTGAAGACCTTTATGCTGACTGGTTGCGTATGGTATGTGTGACAGCGATACCTTTAGCAAAAGACATGATGACGATGTGACCTGATGACTTGGCAATATTGAAGAGCAGTTGTTGATGAACAGAGAAGATTGAGCAGTGTGTTGCAGAAGTGTTGATGAGAGTGGTGAGCAGATGATCAACAGTATTAACCAGCAGCAGAACAGATTGAAGAGACAGATGATGTTGATGTGACACAGTGACAATAAGCTTTAATTGAAATAGCAAGCTTGTCTTGCTTTTGAGGTTAGGATACCTCAAACCCTTCTTAGCAGGGTCTAAGAAAACCAGGCAGGGTCCTGGATGCAGAGTAGGTGCTCTATATATCAGTAGGTGCTGATTTTACCTAACGGTTGTAGCCGGACCAAAACTAATATAAAAAGATTACAAAATTATATAGTGTTGTGTTCTTTTGTGTTATGGTTCTTGATGATTCAAATGCTTATGATATGTTTATAAAATGATTATGAGATTGGTAGAATGATGAATTGATAGTTGATCATGATAAGCTAAGAAAAGTTTTAAAACTAGCTTCACACTGATTCACCCCCCCTCTCAGTGTCTAACAATTGGCATCAGAGCAGGCCTTCGTCACGAACCTAGCAACCTTGAAGGAGATCCTTAGACACAATGGAGGAAAAGAAAGAGTCATCAAGCAATGACGTGCCTGTACTTGATATTACAGATTATTTCAGTTGGAGGAGCAAAATGAAGGCTTATCTGAAGAAGTTTGGTATTTGGGAAATTGTCATCAATCCACCCGCTCCATCAAACAAGAAAGGAAAACCAGCTGCGCAGAAGGAAGCGAAGAAGGACAACACTACAGCCTTGAAGTTCCTCATGAATGGACTTCCCAGCTCAGTGAAGGAAAGTGTAGGAGAGTACACTTCGGCAAAAGAACTCTGGTTCAAGCTGGAGAGTGAGTATCAGAAGGCAAGACCAGAACCCGAAAAGACAGATCAAAAATCAGTAGACAAGCCCCCAGAAGAGCTAAATCAAGAAGAGGACTCTGGTAAAGGTATGGACTCTTGTGATTATAATGATAACTTGTGTGATGAAATTGAGAAGGTTCTTGCAGAAGATGATGAAGGGCTATCAAAGAAAACACATCAGATACATCTCACGTTGCTAAATATTGATCTTAGATCCAATTGGTTCCTAAGCACAGTGAAACTAAACCAGAGTGATTTCACGAAGTTCAAAAAAGAAATCTTGGACTCCTTGAATGAATATAAGCAGAAGACCATGTCAATGAAAGTGTTGCTTCTAAAGCTCAAAGACAAGGACAAAGAGTTGCGAGATCAAATGAAAGACAAAGATGCTGAAGTTGAACAATTAAAGATTGAATTGATCAATCAAAAGGTAGAATCAGAAAAGCCTACTCAAGAGCTTGAAGAAACTAGAGAGGTCGATCATGATCTGAAGACTCAGCTGGAGGAAGCCAAGAGGACAGAAGAAATCTTGAAGAGTCAGCTAGAAGAAAAGGAGGAGACAATCCAGAAGCTGGAATTGGAGGTAGTTGGTCTCAGGAAGAAAGGTAACAAGAACGAAGCCTTGGTCAAGCTCCAGGACAGTTCAATTGTCCTTCATAAGATCTTAGATTGCCAAAGATCTCCACTCGACAAAACTGGTCTTGGTTACAAGAAGAACAAAGAAAAATCTGAAGATGACACATGGTCTCTGAAGACTCCAGAAGCAGGTCCATCAACGTCCAAAGCTGCTCCCCATGCATCTACACATGACAACAAGGACTTTGGAAGTTCAAAGATGAAACAAGAAGTTAATTCTATTCCTCAAAGCAACTTCATTAAAGAAACAGCTCCAAGACCCAGGTATGAAAGTGGCTTCAATGGTTATTGTTATTTTTGTTCTAACTTTGGTCATAAGGCTATGGATTGTAGGTTCTATGGAAGAAGAAGGGCTAGAAGCCCCAATGTCTCAGTTAGATGTTGGACATGCAATCAAGTCGAACATGTTGCTGCCAAATGTCACACATTGAGATGCTACACCTGCAGTGGGTTTGGACACAAAGCCCATGAATGTGCCAGTCAAAGAAGTCAACCAAGAAGGAGTACTCCATACACATCAGCAATAAGATTTGAAGATCAGAAGACAAATGTCTGCAGTCAGGGACACTCTCAAACATGGAGAAATGAAGTTGATCAAAGAAGTGTTGGAAGTTCCAACAGCTCAGTCAGATGTTGGTCATGCAACAATGTTGGTCACATTGCTGCACATTGTCATAAGATGAGGTGTCATAGCTGCAGTGGCCTTGGGCACAAAGCTCAAGATTGTTGGAAAACACGGAAACAATCCTTGAGAAGTTACCTAGACAACTCATTAAGGAAAGTCAGTACAAATGAAGGAACAAATGGTCAAAGGACAGATGTCAAGAAGCAAGTATGGATGAGGAAGACCGAGCAGTTGTAGATAGGAAAAGCTGATCAGAGCAGGGAGGATGGCTGCCATATGGCAAGCCAAGTGTAAAGGTCTCTCAAAGACCTTAACACACCTTGAGTTCATGAGGCTGGAGAATGAACTCAAAGGAGAAAAGATGGTTACTCCAGGCATAGAGACAGGTCCTAGGATCGTGCATATCGACAGGGGGAGCAAATATCAATGAGCAGTGATCAGAGATTTCAGACACAGGTATGTGGACACCCTTTGCCATTGATGCCAAAGGGGGAGAAATGAAAACAAAGGGGGAGATGAAGACAAAAGGGGAGCATGCTCATAGGGGGAGCATGAGTTGTTGTCATCAATGACAGAGGGGGAGATTGTTGATGAAATTGTCATTGATGCCAACATGGACTTGCAGTGGCCCCACGGGATGTCCTTGGACCCACAGTTGGTGATTTGATGACCCTGCAACCCTTGTTGGGGTCACGGAGTTCTTGGTATGATGAAGAAGCCCATGAAGACTTGGTATCCCTGATGAAGACCATGATGCCCTTGCAAAGGTCATGGAGCCCACTACTTGCACTTGACATAGTTAGATGGCATAACGATGTGGTCATGAGGTCTTGGAGATGGACCTAGTGTATAATTAAGATTTGGCATCCATATACATAATGATATGATGGCACACTTGTTTGCTAATGATCCATAAGACCACTTGATGATGGGCTTGCTCAATATTAAATAATATCTTGAAAGAGTTCTTGAAACTCTTGCACATGGTGCCCTTGGGTATCGAAACCACACACTTGGTTGCTTATAATCAAGGGTTTATGATCATGGAGGTGGAGCCCATGGATATTTTGAAGATGACCTTGAAGATGTCGGCTTCAAATAAAAAATGAGGTCAGGTCGGCTCAGCATGAGGTCAGGTCGGCTTCAAAATAAAAATAAAATATTGAATTATTGCTATGTCGGCCCCAATAAAAAAATATATTTAAATACAAGTCGGCCCCCAAAATATGGTTAAAAATTTGTATAAATAGAGCCCTCGTGCTCTCATTTGAGGAGGTGAAATTTCGGTGGAGCTCTGAGATTTTTTTTTATCTAAGGCAGTCGCAGAACAGCAGGAGCAGTGAAATTCGTGGGAGCAGGCAATGATGCCCTAACTTGTTCAGTGAAATTTTCGGTGGAGTACCTGGAGTACCTTGCTGACTGTGAAAATTTTTGGGAGCAGCAGTCTGAAATTTTTTTTTGGTCTTGATCCAAGGGTACTGATCTGAGGCTGTCTGCGGTCTGATTTAGCTCTGCCCTGGAGTGGTATCCTTTATAAGATGGACGCAGTCTGAGGTATGTCTGAGGCCTAGGGAAGAGGAGAAGTGCATTGGGTTGTGGCTTGAGGCTGACATAAAGATCCAAATCTAGCAAAAGAACCCTCCTTCAATGATGCTTTATCAAAGTATGCTGTTACAAGTAGGGCAGCTGAGGAACTGAGGAGCAGTGTAGCAGCCGCAGTAGAACAAGAATTACAACTCTGATTCTCGGCCATTTCTGGGGAAATTTGGTGGATTACGGTCCCGTGACAACGGCAATGATCACTGAGGAATTTCAGACTATGTAGGAGCAGTTCTTCCACATAGGTTTCTTGTTTTATCTTTCTTCCTCACCAAGTGACTTAGGGCTTGACTGTAGCAGTATTACAGTTCATCGAACAAATGTGAAAGGTGTAATCTTGCTGGGATGAGGTAAAATTCGGATGCTGTAGCAAGATAATAAGGAATTCGGTGGTAACTGGTGGTGGCAATGCCAGGCTGGGCCATGACTGCAAAAACACGCTTTGAACAGACAAAAGCTTGGTTATAAATGTACACCCAGTCGTGGTGCTTTGAAAAGTTTCTTTTGAGCGAGCTTGACCTAAACTGAAAGCTTGACAGCAGTAAGAGGATGACTAGTATCTCTGATATGGACGAGTGAATGGCTTTGTGGGCATGAGAAGACTTTGATAACATAAGAAGACATTAAAGAGCAGACTCTAATTAGCAGCAGCTCAATTCTGGTAGCATGTCATAAACAAGGTATGCACCACATTGTTTAGGTAGCTTGAATGAACAGAAGATTATGTCTAACTCTTACA
Source organism: Pseudotsuga menziesii (assembly GCA_001517045.1). Classification (NCBI taxonomy): domain Eukaryota; kingdom Viridiplantae; phylum Streptophyta; class Pinopsida; order Pinales; family Pinaceae; genus Pseudotsuga; species Pseudotsuga menziesii. Next base: position 1,351,796 of record LPNX010128887.1, read on the forward strand.
CTGAGTTACTTTTTAGTGAGACATTCACTCAAAGCAGCCAAACACACATACCAATGAAACTCTGAAGGTCTAAAAGTGATGAGATGATTTTTTCTGCGGTCTAAACCAGTACACAACCTTTTTGATGTTGACTATGAAGATAGTGATTATAAAACTGTGAAGGATAAAGCAGTGATATATAGTATGATGAAGAATGTCGAGGTATTAAGAGATCAGTGGAGTATGTATGTATAAACAGCAAGAGGTAAGTTTGCTATACTCTACATGATGAATGTACAAAATTGTGAAACAGTAATGTGTACAAGCACAGTGATAGAAGAATGTATACAATAGTGCATCTACAGTAATGTATACTTGGGTAGAAACAATGAAATAAGCAGATGCTTACAGTAGCATATGAGCAGTGTATATGGTTCATTACAGCACATATACAGTTCAGCATTCACTCACCACAGTCAACTTTTGCTACAGCAGATTGACATGACAGAGTTGGTGAATATGAGAAGCATTGAAGGAATTTTTGATTAATATTCTTCTCTGAAAATTTGTGGGTCTCTGAGGCAGCAATAGAGTAGCAGTCCGAATTTATTTTGTCTGATTTTTTAAGTCTTTTTGGAGCAGCAGTAAAACAATGTTTGTTGTTGGACTGAAGCAGCTGTTTGATGGGGACATGGACAGTAAAAAAAAAAATACACACTGTCTGAACAGCAGTAAGGGCAGTTCGATGATAGCCATATGGGCAGTGTAGTGTTGTGATGCCACTGTCAACAGATGACATGAATGGACTTTGATGATGTTGCCTTTCTCCACCACATAGGAAGCACAAACATTGCAGGATAAGTGTCTTTATCTGAGATCATAGGGTATACTCTTTTGATTTGTTCATGATGAGATTGCAAATTACAGAACTCTGATTTTGGGTATATACAGTCCTATTTGGTTTGCAGCAGCAGAATAGGAACAGTTCTGAAGTATACCACAGTCATCCACAGCATCAGTAAGAGGATACATAACAAGCAGAAAGTCAAAGGTTCTCTACAGTGATGTGTGAAGAATTTTTGTGCAGGCGTTCTTATACTCTAAGATGTTGAAGATATGATGATAATATGAGCATGATATCTCAGTCATATGTATGCACAGTGATGGGGGATAACAACTTGACAAAATGAGCAGACAGTGTATGGGCAGACCTTGTTAATATAAGAAAATCAGCAGACCTTCATGAACAGTCTTGAATCTTAACAGTGCATGATGAAGCTTGAAGATATGAAGATTGATTTGAAGAGGATATGAGCAGACCTCTTGCTGACAAGCAACCAGATGATGACAAGCTTGATTGTTGTTTGACAGTCTGGTTTGTGAAGACCTTTATGCTGACTGATTGCGTATGGTATGTGTGACAGTGATACCTTTAGCAAAAGACATGATGACGATGTGACCTGATGACTTGGCAGTATTGAAGAGCAGTTGTTGATGAACAGAGAAGATTGAGCAGTGTGTTGCAGAAGTGTAAATGAGAGTGGTGAGCAAATGATCAACAGTATTGACCAGCAGCAGAACAGATTGAAGAGACAGATGATGTTGATGTGACACAGTGACTGTAAGCTTTAATTGAAATAGCAAGCTTGTCTTGCTTTTGAAGTTAGGATACCTCAAACCCTTCTTAGCAGGGTCTAAGAAAACCAGGCAGGGTCCTGGGTGCAGAGTAGGTGCTCTATATATCAATAGGTGCTGATTTTACCTAACGGTTGTAGCCGGACCAAAACTAATATAAAAAGATTACAAAATTATATGGTGTTGTGTTCTTTTGTGTTATGGTTCTTGATGATTCAAATGCTTATGATATGTTTATAAAATGATTATGAGATTGGTAGAATGATGAATTGATAGTTGATCGTGATAAGCTAAAAAAAGTTTTAAAACTGGCTTCACACTGATTCACCGCCCCTCTCAGTGTCTAACATGAAGTGCTTCCTTCTGGGGATGGGAAGAAACATGTTCTTTTCTTTCTTGTATCAATTTCTTGAGGGATAGGTTGTCTTATCCAACTTCTGAGACTCTAGCAACGAGAGATCCCACCTCTGAGCAGAGTCTACCATTTTCAGCTTCGAGAGATTCCAGTTTCCTGAGCATTTATTTAATTTGAGATGTCCAAAACGTGAAATTTGATTCCAATGCAATATCCATGGGGCTGTAGAATTTTGGGTTACCTTAACATTGCCTGAAGTATCGAAATTGGCCTCTGTCATTGTAGTTCCAGATGGGCGTTTTGGAAATTCCTTCTAACTCTTGGTCTTCTTTCAGGTCCTCCATGACGTGTCGAAGGGACGCTCGTGGCCTAGGGGATGGGGGGCTTAGGGTCGTGAGCGAGGGGAGGGGAGGTGAAAGGGCTGCGGGAAGAAGGGGACACGGGGGCGGAGCAAAGAAGGGGGCAGAGGGGCGGAGCAGGCCCACGGATAGGTGCACGAGCAGGGAGGTAAGGCTGCGGGGGAGAGGGAGGAAGGTTGCAGGAGGGGTCACGGCCCACGGGGAGGTGCATGGAGGAGGGCAGGGAGTCGCGGAGCACACAGTGGTGGGCAAAGGAGTCGGGGCGTGGAGGAAGCAAGCGCGAAAGCAGAGGAGCCGCGTGGAGGTAAATGCGGGTGTGTGCACGCAGGCGGAGGCAGAGGAGCTACGCGCAGAAGGGGCGCGCACGGGGGTGGAGGAGTGCGCGCAGGAGAACGCGCAGGCGACGAGCATGCAAGAGGCTATGAGGATGCACGAGGGCAGAAGACGCGCAGGGCCACGAGGCCGCATGGGCAGGAGGACGCCGGGGGGGGAGGAGTGCGCGCAGGAGAACGCGCAGGCGACGAGCATGCAAGAGGCTATGAGGATGCACGAGGGCAGAAGACGCGCAGGGCCACGAGGCCGCATGGGCAGGAGGACGCGCAGGGAGGTAGCGAGGTGGCGAACGAAGGTAAACGCGCAGGGAGGGAGGACGCGGAGGTAAGCGCGGGTGTGTGCGCGCATGCAGAGGCAGAGGAGCTGCGCGCAAGAGAGTATCGTTAATATAGGATACCTGGAGATGACCAGAAAGACCCATTTCCATTCTAGCAACGGACAATGATACTCGTGCCCTGCCATCTCTCTGGCTGACCCCATCATTTAGAGCTTCTTGTTCGAGGTGTCCACATAGAGCACTAAAATCAATGGCTCACCATCCACAACCTTGTAGTATAGTTTGGGGTCTACAACACTCTTGGTGAATCCCAAGCTCGCCAAGTATCCATCAATCCAAGCATACCAAGCACGTGGTGCTTGCTTGAGTCCATATAAGGCCCTTTTCAGCATGTAGACATGGGACTCCATCCCATGGATTACAAAACCCTCTTGTTGCTCAATTTATACCTCTTCCTCGATCACATCGTTGAGGAAGGCAGTTTTAACATCCATCTGATGCAACTTCCATCTCATAGCTAAAGCAATACCAATAATCATCATGAAGGAGGTGTATCAAGCAACGGGAGAAAATGTCTCGTCACAATCAACTCCCTCTTTCTGAGAGAATCCTCCAGCCACAAATCTAACCTTGTGTTTCTTAAAACTGTCATCTACTCCATGGTTGATTTTGTAAATCCACTTAGAAGTCACTATTGACTTCCCCTGAGGTCTCGACACAACTTTCCACACGACATTCTTCATGATGGATTGATATTCTTCCATCATGGCATCCTTCCACACCTGCTAGCTCAAAGCCTCCTCATAGTTGGAATGCTCTGAGTCAATGATGTGGCTCATCAAGGCTACCTAGCTCGAGAATCTCTAAGGTCTTTTGCTTTCTCAAAAAGTACCACAGGGTGCTTCATGACCCTCTGCAGCCTGCAATTTTTGTTGTTTCCATGCAGGCCTCTTCCGATCGACTGCAACATCTCTGGGAACATCAACTGGTTCTACTGGATCAATGGGATCAACCGACTCAACTTTCTTAATTGGATCCCTCTGAACTGTCGAAGGGGACGATGACACCATCTCCATTGGAACCACCAGTTCCTCATCATCAATCTCCATATAAGATCCTCTGGATTTTCTGAAAGCCACCTCCTCTTCAAAGGAGACATCCTTGCTCACCTCAATCTATCTCAATCCTAGGATGTAAATCTTGTATGCCTTCGAAGACTCACTATATCCCACAAATGTTCCCTTCTTGCCTAAAGGTTCTAACTTCGTCCTCTTTTCTTTGGGCACATGAATATATACTGGACAACCAAAGATTCGTAAGTGGCCCACTTTTGGCTTCACACATGTGAATGCCTCCACTAGGGTCATGCTTCACACATGTGAATGCCTCCTCTACGGTCATGTTCCTCAAGATCTTATGAGGACTCCTATTCTACACATAGATTGTTGTATTAGAAGCTTCTGGCCACAAGAACATAAGCAGAGTCTAATCATGAATCTTGGATTTGGTTGCCTTAATAATCGTTTTGGTCTTCTTCTCTGCAACCCCGTTTTGCTAAAGGTTGTAAGGAACTATGTACTCCTTCATTCCTGCTTCCTTACAGAAACCACTGAAGTCTGTAGAGGTATATTCTCCTCCATTATCTGATCTCAGGATCTTGATCCTTTTTCTCGACAAGTTCTTGACGTGTGCCTTGAATTCCTTGAATCTACATAGCACCTCTTCGGATTCTTTATACCTAAGGAAGTAGATCCAAGTCTTCGGAGAGTAATCATCAATAAAGATCACATAGTAGTAGTATCCACCCAATGAAGCAACTGTCATGGTTCCACACAAGTCTGAATGGACTAGATCCAAGATCCCCTTGGACTTGGTGTCACTACTCGAAAAAGATCCCTTGGCATTCTTTCCAAGTGCGCATCCTCTACAAATACCATCACGATCTACACGGAGTACTAGAAGTCCTATCACCATCGTCCTCAATGATGGAAGAGCTCTATAGTGTAGATGAGCAAGTCTCTTGTGCCAGAGTTCATCTACCAGTTCCTGAACTGGTTGTGTACTCAACCTGTATAAGCTCTCCTCTCGAACACCAATCACGTGTGAATCCATGCTAGAGTTCTTGTGCCATGCAAGAACCTTCCCATCGGAGAACCCAACCTTGTAATGTTTGTCCTCCAAAGCTGATATGGAGACAAGGTTCCTTTTCATCCTAGGCACATACAACACATCACTCAAATGTAGATTATCACTAGACTCCAACTAGAGGGAGGTAGCCCCATATCCCTTCACAGTATATCTAGCATCATCCCCAAGTACAACACGTAGATGGGACTCTTTCTCAATCAAGTTTGAAAAATTCTCTTTATAACCAGTCATATGTCTAGATGCACCACTATCTATCAACCAAGTATCACTAGTGGCGGGAACAGTCGCTGAGAGAGCAGAGATGAAGAAGACCTCTGTACAATCATCATTCCTTGACTTCTTGTGAGAAGTGTCTTCATCAACATCAGCAGTTGAGGCTTGATATTTCCTCTTCTTTGAACCACGATGTTATCCACTAAGTTGCACTTACACAATTTCCAGTGAGCCACCAAAGTCTTAAACAAACCAGTTGTTCATCATCAGAGCTCAGAAGTTCCATGGTTACATCAAGTCCATTTGTGGTCCCTTCTTTTTAATAAAATGCATGTACATACCCTGCAAGGACATTATAATAAAGTGTACTAGCATGGTCAATAATGTAACAGACTTGGCTTTCTTAGGACTTAGACATTGAATTGCTATTCCAAGGTGTTTTTTCCCTTGTTAATTATGCAATGTTGAATAAGCGATGTATAATTTCGAATTTTTCACCGCTCCTCCAAAGTTGGAATAGTTAATTGGGTGTCTGAGCCTTAGGAGGTTATTAAAGTCAATGGCTCAATGTATATAAACATGCTAGACACCATTTTGAGTCATATGAACATCGCACTAGGTCCCCCTTAAGTTTTTTTTAGTTCCAAGAAAAATAAATTTTTCCTACAAACTTAGGCCATTTTTAATGGTTTAAATAGGAAAATTCAAATTGTAATAAAAGTGTGGTCTGGAGGTCGATTTTGGCATGGGTATGCTCATTTTCACACTCGTAGCATCCTCTTTACCCTAGGACCCACTTATCCTATGTCTCAAGTGATTGAATTGTCACTTTGAGCTTTTCTTAAAGAGACAATGAAACATCAAAAAAAGGTAAAATCGATTTTTATGAAATTGTAGCTCATGCTTTTTTGGTTTCTAGTTGCAAAAGGTACCAGATCTAATATCTTTGTTGCAAGTGTGATAGTTTTTTGTGTGCAAAACATCATCCCAAGTAAAAGATTGAGCTAAGTTGTGTCTCATTTTCTTGGATTCGATCTAAAACACTCTTTTGTTTCCTCTTCTTTTTACAAAAAACTACAAACTCTTTCTCTCTTTCTCCCGGTTACTTTATTCTTGCAAGTAAAATCGGATCTAAAGAGTTTTATTATTCTTATTTACTTGCATAAGTTTAGATCTAAAAGTTTCAAGTTTCCATCATTAGTTTAGATCTAGAAATCTAGTTGCTTTAGTACTTTGAAGTTTCAAACTTTTTCAATATTTACTACTACTAAAGTAGTGTATTTTTTAATATATTTTAAGCATTAAACCACTAATTTATGCATCATTAGCTTGCTGGATTTTAGCAGGTTGAAGGAAAATAGAGAGGGAAATGTTGCCAAAATTTTGAGTTTTTGGCCATCCGAAGCACCTAAAGTTCACCTCTCGTTGCCCCTTCTTCATTCCCCTTCTTCAAAAAAGCTTGGTAAGCCTTTTTTGATCATTTTCCAAGATCAAAAGGCAGCCCCGATCATAAAAATCAGATTGTAATAAAGTTAATAAAAAGAGCAAGTGGGATGTAATGTCCTCTTCCTTTTAGGCCATGAGGCCCATACCGCTAACCTATGTGATTCCTGTGGGTTCGAGCGGTTACTGATAACTAGGGAATCAGATCAGGACTGACGCCATCCATAGAAGATCTACGGCATCCTCACTTGGTCAAGAAGGGCCACCTGGGCCAAAGGCCACCTTCATGCATGACCATGCTCTTTTCCATGCTCCATGCATGACCATGCTCTTTGCATGCAAGTCAACGGCAAATTAGAAGATAAAGTGACCTAATTAGGTCAAAGATTAGGTTTTGCGCAGTTGAACTTTATAAATAGAGGGTAAAGCAAGAGGAGAACCCACTTTGGATTATTATTATTTTGGGAGCTCTTGGATAGCAGCACAGCGTGCAGCACAGCAGTTGGGGTTGGAGACGGAGTCTTCAGCTAACAGGATTTCGGCAGTGAAACATCTGTCCTAGTTTTATTCCGGGTAAGCCATACAGGTTCACCACTTGTTCTTCATTCATTCATCAGTTATCTACTACATGGTATAGATCGTTGCAGGGACACGTGTGCAGCCGTAAGAGGGGGTTTTCAGCCAGAAAGCCCTAATCAGCTGTTGGGCCTTCAGATCTCAGGAGAACCTCCGCATGCATCAGGCATTCTCTCCAGCATCATCAAACGAACAAGCTCAGAAAGTTTCAGCCCAAACGAATCTCTCCTCTTACAAAAACGTCACCTTCAGTCTGGAGGGTTTTTACGGTGCTGTGGGGCGGTGACACGAGAGGAAAATAGCATTATTAGACCACCCATCCGGATCCTTATGCATGCAGCTATCTCTGGAGTCATTATCAGCCAGAATATTAGTGGTAAGTGTTAATTTCTCTTTGCAAAGCCCTAGCCCTAATTTAGCTATATTTTAGGGCATTTTTGCATGGCGAGTTTGCATGCACAGTTATTTTGCAAATTTGTATGAGATTGAGTGTGCGAGTCAGCACTATCATAGAACATTAGAGAATATCAGTATTTGGGATATTACATGGGATTACAGCTCCCACACCCTTTTTCCCCCAATTGGGAGAAACATGTATCACCCCTTGTGTGATTGCTTATTTTTTGCAAGTCTTAGTTAGATTTAACATTTCTTAGATTTACTTTACAGTAAACGCAACCAATCTTTATTTGCTTTACTTCTGTTTTTTAGAACTAATCCGACATTGCTTTACCGAATTACCCGAGAAAGTTCTCTCAATCGAGGAAAAGATATTCTTTGCCATAGGAAGCAGTCTCATCTTTTTTGTTTTATTTCTTTAAGCATCTTTATTCTATTTCTTTTGGGGAAAGTAACACTAACCTGGCATTGCTCTACCGAATTACCCAAAAGAGCTTACTCATTTGGGGAAAATATACTCCTTGCCATAGTAATTAGTCTCACAATTTATTTCCATTTTGCATTTTTACAAGTTCTAATTGGAACAAACATTTGCTACTCCAGTGTATGTTATTTTCCATCGCAGGTTCGCCCTGAGCTTTGGGATAACCAAAAGCAAGGGTGAACACTAGATAAATTTCTCACACTTAATTAAGCAACTTCATCTTAATAAAATTAACTCCCCCATTCCATTACGAAAATCTAGTGTATCTTTCTTTGATATTGTGTGGGAAAATTCTTCAAAGGGAGCAGGAACCACTAGATAGTGAACTCAGGATACCATCAGGCTACACCCTCAATTGGTGTAGTGTTGGACACCTGCTAGAGACTTCGCTCCAACCCACATTTCCAAGTGTAGAACCACCTTTGTCATAATCCGAACACATTACGCGTACCTTTTGGTATATAGGGAATCCCCTTTCCCTTAATTTATTCATCCTTTAATAATCTAAACTCTAGCAAGATACATTGCAAAACCTTTTTCACTCTTTTAGCAACATTTCATCTGACTCCATTTGGCACTCGTGATATTTCAGTTATTTTTACTTACTTTAGTTAATTTGTACTTTGAATGCCATATTTATCTTGTTGAGTGTAATTTCTTTATATTGCAATACTTGGTGTGATTGATCAAACTCCTAACAAACAATCCAATCTTTAAACCAATATCAAACAAAGAGCCTTAGTAACTCTTTTTAGGGACTACCCACCTTGGCTCCATTAGGAGTGGCCTAAATGGAGGAGTCAAGATCAGGTGAGAGCACTTGACTCGAGACTTGCCCCCAAGAACACACAGAACATCTTGAAGATTTCTACTGCGCTTCCCCTAGGTGTGTGTGAGGCAGGAACACACGACGTTGTCTGACATAGTGACCATACTTCTGACTTTTGAAGCACTAAATGTGTGAAAGATCATTCTTCTTCTTTTGTTCTGGAATAGGGCTTTATCTTCAACCTTTGTCTTTCCTATCATGAAACTTTCTTCCCTTACCTTTTCCTTTCTTGGCGTAAGATGTAAGGGCTTGACTTTCTTCATGTTGAGAGCCATGCAATCTACTTCTAGCTGCAAGTCTAGTCTCGTCTTGTATACACTCTGCCCATATACAATCAAACTTGGGAAACTTGGTTCACCCACTAAGACTCTGAATAAACGGTTCCCAAGGAGGGAGACCAATAAGAGTTGTCATGACAAGTTCTCCATCTTCAATTGATTCTCCAATGGTGCTTAATTGTAGTTATGGGCAGAATGCACTCATAAAGAAACAAAAATTGTAGCACGTCAAAGACTTCATGGTACTCAACCTGAGGAAAATCAAGCATTCATATCACATACCAAGAAAGGCAAGGGAAGGGGAAGGAAGTTGTACATTCACAAGCATCAAGACAAGAGATCAAGTCCTCCCACAGAGCAGAAGAAACAAAAGAAAGATTTATCTCAAATCCAATGCTACAGGTGCCACAAATACGGTCGTTATGCCAATAGCTGTCGAAGTTCTCACAAAAGGAAGCATGAAGCTTCAATTGTTGATTTAAAAGAAGACCCTCCTCATAAGGAGCCAAGGAAGGATGATCGTTCGGAGTTCTTCTTCTAAGAAATGATATGAAAATCCTGATTGTGATGATCGTCAAGCAAGCATATGAAGACCAGTGGACCCTGACAGTGGGAGCCCACCCACAATACTACAAAAGATAAGTATTTTATTTTACATGCTCTAGTAGATTAGATCTGGTTGTTTTTTAATATGTTCTACACAGATCTACATTTGAGGTAGTTGACAAGTAGGCTCATCTAGTATTTGTTATACACAAGATTGTTTAAATAGCCTGTCATGCTGTACAACCCATCAAGGATGACAACTCCTTTATAACATACTTGGAGTAGTACACACTCTTAACGGTATGCTATAATGGAGACCATAAGCATCCAAATAATGGCCTTACGTGTGTTGTGTCGAAGCATTGACTAAAAGGTTTCTTGCAGTATTTTGTTAATACATTGATTATGAAACATTGCTAACCATCTAACGGGATTTGACTTGTAGGGAATGCCATGATCTTCAAGGACAAGCGATCCCATTGATATACGAATAGAACGGAAGCAGAAAGCCTCTAGACGCATGTATTATGACTCAATAATCTCATGCCGAGATTTGGTGATCAGAAGCAAAAAGCTTCTATGAATGTCGGTCTATATGCTACTTCAACAAGATTTACTCAACGACTTCTGAGAGACAGACGGAGTTATCCCTCAAAGACAAGAATTCTAGTCTATTACACATGATAGAAACCTGACGACACTGATGTCATGATTCGAATAAGACAATTGAAGGATCCTTGATGAACCTGGTCGTCACCAGGATGGACAATTACTTTCCAGCCTACATTCATGTGCTCAAGTTAGAACCTTCAGGCAAGAAGGGAACATTCGTGGGATGTTGCAAGTCTTCAAAGGCTGACTGAATATACATCCCAAGATCGAGGCAACTCGAAGTCAGTCAGGATGTAACCTTTGAAGAAGAAATGGCTATCCGGAAAAGGAAGAGGATCAAATATGGAGATCAATGACGATGAAGAGATGAGATCATCTCCCCTTCAAACATTAAAAAAAGTCTGAAGAAATGAATAAATCGATCAGTTCCATCCATCCAGTTGAGCAAGATGATGCTCCCACAGATATGGCAGTAAGCCAAAAAAGACCCAGATGGGCACGGCAAATTTTGCAGAATGAAGAGGAGCATGAAGTTCCGCATGGAGCAGATGGGAGGTCAAATTTGTTGCCAGAGGGCTCTCTTAGAAAGAGGGAGTCGATTATGATAAAAAATTTGCTCCTATGGCTCGATATACTTCCATTAGATTGGTTATTGCTATTTCAGCTATGGGATGGAAGTTGTATCAAATGGATGCCAAGACAACCTTTCTCAATGATATTGTTGACACATTACTTCTTGGGATTAGGAATATGATAAACGCAGAAGAAGATTTTCCTAGGTCAAGGAAATTACACCATGGATATGCTGAAGAGATTCGGAATGTTGGACTGCAAGTCCATAGCTGCTCCGATGGATGCAAATTTGAAGAAGTTGAGGGATTTTGCTTCAGATTTAAATTTGATTGATCCCACCATGTATTGCCAGTTGATTGGGTCCTTGATGTATCTAACGAACACCAGACCATACATTTGTTTTGCTATGAATGCTCTCAGTCAGTTCATGTGCGAACCGAGGCAGATTCACTGGATTGCTGCAAAACATGTACTTAAATACTTACGTGGCACTGTGGGATATGATCTACGATATGACTCAGATTGTGACTTAAGATTGCAAGGGTTTGTAGACTCAGATTGGTCCGGATGCACTACAGATAGGAAGAGCATTTCAGGATGTCGTGTTCAGTTTGAGTTCTGCAGTAATTTCCTAGTACAATAGGAAGCAAAACTCAATAGCTCTCAATACTGCAGAGGCCAAGTATATGATTGTTAGTTCAGCAGCCAGGGAAGCAGTTTGGCTTCGTAAACTTCTTGCAAGATTGTTGGCCAAATTCCAAAGCCAACCGTGATTCACTGAGATAACCAGAGTTGTGTGCAGATGTCAGTGAATCTTGTATTTCATGACAAGTCAAAGCAAACAGAGACTCGGTATCACTTCATACATGATATGGTGCAAAAAGGTGCGGTCGAGCTCCAGTATATTTCGACAAACGACTAGACTGTAGATGTTCACACCAAGCCTCTTCCCAGGATGAAGCTTGAATACCTTCGTGGAAGACTTGGAGTAGAAGAGAACATATCCCTCCTTGAGAGGGAGAGATAACTGAGAGACATTTACCATACTTTCACCCAGATACCTCTACGCGTCCAGGTTCTCAGCCAGGTATGGGAGAAATCCCATCGGTAGATGAGACTGGCAGATAGTAGATGGTCGGGTTCACCCAAGTACCTCTGCTCGTCCAGGGTCTCATCCAGGTATGGGAGGAATCCCATCGGCAAATGAGATGGACAGGTAGTAGATGGTCGGGTTCACACAGGTGCCTCTGCTCGTCCAGGTGCTCAACCAGGTATGGGAGTAATCCCATCAGCAAGTGAGTCGGACAGGTAGTAGATGGTCGTGTGATTGCACAAGTACCTCTACTCGTTCAGGTTCTCAACCAGGTATGGGAGCACCCCATTGGCGGATGAGACGAACAGGTAGTAGGCGGTCGTTCACGTGTGCTCATCCGAGATCTCTAGCCACGTATGGAAGTATTCCATCGGTAGTAGAGACGGATAGGTAGCAGAAGATTATCTCTTAGACATCTGGATAGAACAAATTTATAAAGACAACCTTTAGTACATTTAGAGATGATGGAGACAGTATAGATGTAGAGATGAAACCCAGATGATGATGATGTTGATGAAGACCGAAAAATACCTTCCTTGTTGAGAGAGAGTGTTGGAGTTTGTGCAACTTCAGAAGCTATTCTTATTATCCTTCGGGAGTTGAACTTGTTGTAATTATTCATCTAAACCCTAGAAAGAACAATGTAATCCTTGGGGAAAAAAGACAGCAATAAAAGAATAAATAAAATAACTAAGTTGCACTGAAACGGATACGGATACGGGGAAGGAAACGGATATCACAAATTTTGAAAAATGTGGGATATGATACAACAAGGAAACAACAGCAGACTTATATATATATATATCAAAAAGGCCACGAGACATACATACTTTAGACTACCATTCATCAATTAGATTTAAAGGTAGTTTTTTCATTTATAACAATTAAAATCAACAAACTCAAATATTGTCTTAAACAATATTCTTCTATCTCAAGTGCCATAGATAAGTCACCTGCTGGCAAGCATTTAAACAGGAACATGTCAACTACTTCTAAACATCGATTCCAAACCCTAAAATTACTTGATGGATGTATCCAAATGTTACCATCTAACAAATATTACGTTGTTTACACCTCTAAAAAAGTGTTAAAATTTGTGGTTAAACACAATTTTTTATGTAAGACAAACTCAACTATGTTGTATTTAGGTCGGTCCACTCACTGACGAGACAATCAACTAGGCAAGTGAGAGTCAATTGACCAACCGACTGGTTCCAAAAGTGACTAACTGACTGGCTCTTAAAGGGCCTATATTCATAGGATTGTCTATGATTTGCAACCGACTTGGATATTCAAATTTGACATAATCAACCATGTTTGAAGGGGATTAATTAAGCACGCAAGTATAAATAAGTGAGCTCATGTTTTAGTGCAACTTAGGTGTGAGTGTGATGACATACAATATAGCACTCTATGCAATAATACTATATCTAGACACCAATGACTTTCCTTGGATATGTTGTTTATGTTTTATGGTTTATACTAATAAAAATGCTTGAAATAAGATTAAAATATCACATGCACATCTTATGGAGAATTGGCTAAACGACGCACCATCATAATTCTCTCCACAACATAAGGATAGGGATATGAATGTACTAGCAATGGAGTAAATAAGGCCATAGCTCAAGGGTTCATACTAATTCAAAAAGGAAAAGAAGAAAACTGAAGTTTGTTGGAAGATTATTGGAAATATGTGTTGGTTTATGTAACCCTTCATAAACGTAGTACGTTATTTTGTATGGCTAAAGTTGTCATTGTATCAATTTTGATATGCAAGTTGATTTATCACATATGCAAGTCATTGGGGTTTATTTAAAACGAAGTTGTGAGGAATTGGCAAAAAACCTGAAAAGAAAAAAAAAAAAAAAAATCGTTGTACTTCTACACTAGGCTGTGAAACTATCACTATAGTAGACAAGCATTTGATACAATAATGTCCATAGATCAATGATTTTTTGAACCAACGGTAGGCCTCTATCAATTTTGGAAAATTACAATGAAACACAATCAGTGAGACATAAGATGTCAAATTACCATTCACCAATTTAGGATTAAGGTTTTGCTCTTGATTTATAAGCTTCGAGGCTTTATATTTATGTTTTGAGGTTCAATTTAGGGTTACGGTTTTATAGTTTGCCTTTGGGGTTATTTATTTGTTTATTTTCATGTCAAAAAATCAATATTTCTAGTCAAAAACTTACCCTATAGCAGCTGAAACGTTTCAGAAAACCAAGAAACTGTTGGAAACGTTTAAGGAAACGGCTGGAAACTATGGAAACGTTTTAGGAAACGACTGGAAACGGAATGGAAATGTTTCTAATTTTAGGATACGGCTTGGAAACGTTTCAGTGGCGTTTCCAAGCCGTATCCCCTCCGTTTAAGTTTCTGAAACGGGGTACGAAGTTTCCCCTCCCCTTCCTAGAAGTCTCCAATAACTTAGTAAAATAATAAATATAAAATTATTTAATGCACCCCCAACTGAATTCGGCCCCAGTTATTTTCTGGGTGACAAAACAGTATAAATAGAAGGCGCCCCTCCTCATTTCAACACACAACAGCAGCGCAGCAGCTACATAGCAGTTCGCGAAAATTTTCAAACCCCAAAATTTCAAGTTCAGATCACTGCATATGATTTAATGCCCAACCCCAATATGCATGTACATTTAAAAATTAAAAATTTTCACTGAAAACTTAGAAACACTTGAGATTCTTTCAACTTTATAAACTCAGAAAATTTCTAACAGCCAAATTTTCAAATGTAGAAAATTAAATCAGCCACTCATGAAATTTTTAGAGACTCATATTTTTGACCAAAAATGGTCCAGGAAAAACCCCCAAGGGAAAACCTGTTCTTGAGAGAGATACTTTTATTCTTTCAGGCAAACTTTAAATAAAAATACAACAGTTCTTATCTTCACCAAATGGCTTGGTAAACGTGCCAATCAATCCCTGAATGGCTTGCTGAAATTTCAGAATTTATTCTTCTCGAACCACGTGCCAGAAAAACAACCCAGCAAAAATTCTGCACACAGTCTGCCTCGAAAAACGTGTCGTACGGCCAGTTCTGTATGGACTGTACAAATTCCGTACGGATGTACGGGCTATATGGATTCCGTACGGCTGTACGGATAGGAAAAAAATCTCGAAATTTTTTTTCAGAAATCACCTCGAAAAACGTGCTGAAAAAAGCTGCCATCAAAAATGCAAATTCTGCCCTGGAAAACATCCTGTTTTCCTTGCTGAAATTGCTGAAATAAAAGAATGATTCTTCCTTGGTATTTGTGCCTCTGAAACCTGCAGAATTCTCCTTCTCTTTCTCTGGAAATGAAATCACTTCAAACCCTTGCCCTCTTCTTCTTCTTGCTCTCTCCTTTCTCAAAAATCTCTCTTGTGAAAGTGAACAAAAAAATGCAGTTTGCCTCTCCCCAAGCCTTTTTTGTTCATGGTAACTTCCTCTTTCAATCCAATGGTCTAGATTAGATTAGATTGAGGGTTCACAATAAATGCTCATTAAATAAATAATAAATGACATTTAGTGCACCTCATGTCATTTAATAAAGTGAAGACCCTTCTAATTAATCACTCACTTGACTTTATCATTAAATATGAACTTAGGATAAACCATGACTTAACTTTTAATAAAGTGACTTTAAAAATATAAAGTACTTCTCACTTTATTAATTTAAATGACTAGGGGTCACCTTCTAAAGTGTTCTTGTCCACCCCAAGGCAACACAAGGTGAACAACACTTCCTTGGTAACTTTTCAACAGTTCGCATTTTTCTGGGAAAGACAGCAGCTACACAGCAACTTAGAAGTAGACTGATTTTCAGGGTTTCATATTTGGAAGGCATTTCCATATTTTTCTTTTTCTTTCTTCATTGTACTCTGATCTCAGAATTATCATCTCTAGACAAAGGTTGTTGGGTTTTTCCCAATTGGGTTTCCCAGGTGAAAATACTTATGTTATTGTTCTGTGCTTTGTCTATCTTCTAGTGATCCTATTGATAAATGCAACTAAGATATACTGCTATAATCTTTAAGAAAATCTAACATATGTCCCTGCAACTTCACTTCACCCTCTCATAGATATCTCAGCCCATACGCCATTGTGCCCCTAAAGTATATGAGCACATGTTTTGCTTCTACCCAATGCTCCAGTCTTGACTCCACCATGAACTAACTCAAGGTGTTCACTGCAAAACATATATTTGGCCTTGTGTTGACTAGATACACCAAGGAACCTATTAGCTACTTGTACAACATGGGATCAACCATATATGAATCTGAAGTAGTGACCTTCTTCAGATTAGTGATCATAGGCATGGCCATGGGTTTGCATTCCTCCATCCAAAATCTCTTCAGGACCTCAACTGCATACTTACCTGGACCAAGAAAAATCTCCCCTAGTTTCTTCCAAACCTCTAGACCCAAGAAGTAATGCATCATGCCAATGTCCATCTCGAAACCAGTTTCTATATATGTCTTGCACCCTGCCATGAGCTTCAACCTGTAAGAAACAGGTCATCTACATACAACACCAAAATGAGCAGACTAGCCTCAACAAATATGAAATATAAGTTGGGATCTGCTTCACTTCTGTTGAAACCCATACTCTACAAGTATCCATCGATCCTGGAATACCATGCTAGTAGTGCTTGGTTGAGTCCATACAAGGCCTTTTTTAGCCTACAAACATGGGACTCCTTTACATTGACCTCAAATCCCTAAGGTTTCTCAATGTACACTTCTTCAATTATCCCATTGAAGAAAGTTGTCTTCACATCCATCCGATGTATACTCCATCCCATAATGGAGACTAAAGACATCACTGCTCTAATAGAAGTGTACCTAGCGACTAGAGAAAAAGTCTCCTCATATCCACTCCCTCTTTTTGGAAGAAAGATTTCACCACAAACCTCGGTTTGTACTTCCATATGCTACCATTTGTCGAATGGTTGGTCTTGTCGAGCCATTTGGGAGTCACTACAGATTTCCCCTCTGGTCTAGGCACAATGTCCCAAACATCATTCTTCATGATGGAGGTGTACTCCACCATGGTATCCCTCCAAACCTATTGGTCGACTGCCTCCTAAAAACTGGAAAGTTCGAAATCTATGATGATGCTCATCAATGCCACTTAGTTTGGAAACTTCTTCAGAGGTTTGTTCTCCCTGAAAGAACTCCCGAGAGCCTCAACATGCTCTTTAGCATCCCTCAATGTTTGCGTGAACCATCGAGGTCTTTTGACAAAACAAATAAGAGTTGATGGCTACTCCTCTACAATTGAAGGTTGTTTCCCCAAACTGGGAGTCGTTGGTCACCCTAGCTCAACCCTTAGAGCTCCATGCTCCTCAATCTCAAATACTAGAATAGGCTCATGGGAATTCCAAGATATAAAGGCTTTCTCAAAACTTTACATCCTTGCTTACAATTGTCTTTCTTTCCCCTAGAATATAGACCTTGTGGGCTTTGAAGTCTCACTATAACCAACAAACAAAGCCTTCATGTTGAAGGGTTCCAACTTGGTCCTTTTCTTGACTGGTACATGGATGTGTGGTTTGAAGCATGCACCATGAGCATGGTACCTCAAGATTGATGAGCACTTGAGAACTAGTGATTTTCAGAGAAATACTTCATATCCAAATTTGTACATCAATGAAATGGTAAAAGGATAAATTCTTGTCATTCTAGTAGTGTATGTAGATAATCTAATCATCACTGGGGAGGGTGCTTTGATGAAGTAAACAAAGATTTAAAGTCACATTCAAGATGATGGATCTAGGGACTCTACACTATTGACTTGGCTTGGAGGTTGGTAAAATGAATGCAACACCATTATTTGACAAGCAAAATATGCTAAGCAATTGCTTCAAAAATTCAAGAAGGTTTCTCAATTCATATGTTATACCATTCAATGTTCTTTGCAAATGGATTCATATTCCTCACTCTTCTTGATCTCTCTATCATACTTATTTTGTATCTAGATCACGCGAGTGTTAAGAGGTCATGAAATAGAGTTCAAAATGGAGGTAAAGAATAGGAAACATAAGATGGAAGTTGTTTTGCTTTCGTACATTAGTTGTTATAAACAATTAAAGATCTAGGTCCTACTAACTACAATCTAGTTCTAGGGGCTAACCGCAATCTTCATTAATTAGATCACATTTCATTTTTGTTGGTAAAGTGAACTTTAACAAATAGATCACTTTCGATCAGTTGACGAATCAAGCTTGCAATCAAGGCTTAGTAAATTAAATCACATTTAATTTTTGTTGGTTCAAGGAGTTGTTCAAAGCAAATTTTGAGCATCATATCATATATCACTTTATAATCCTTCACTGAAAGTAGTATCTAGATTTGCTTACATATCTCATTTACTTTTCTGCTTAAAGACATTGGTCCTGTCTTGCTATATCTTGTCCATGTTGAGTGTTGTCTGCCGATTGCACACCAGCAGCAGAAACCTAATGAAAGCTGTCTCCTCACTTGAAAAAGTGGGGGAGGTGTGACCTTGGGGGCAAGCACAGAGCTAGGTACTATCACCTACTCCTAGCTCCTCCCTTTAGGCTAACTCCTAACGAAGCCAAGGGGGGTAGTCTCTAAAAAAAAGAGTTTTCTAAGGCTCTTTAAAGTTGTTAAAGTGTTTTAATCAGTTGCGGATGCGGATGGCTGTTATTTAGGAGTTTATTATGATTTGAAGTGTTTGTTTATTAAAAGAATGATGATTAATCAGAAGCAATCCACGTTGCTAACAAGAGATTACACTGATAAGCAAAACTTCTAGACTTCTAACTAAGTATTCAGATATAACAAAGGACCAGTGCCTTATGGAGTCAATAAAATGCGTGAATAAAATAGAAGTCTAGGAATTAAGCTAGTGAATATTTAGATTGTGCGAGTGCTCTTGGTAGATTTTTAAAAGATTTTAATGGTGATCTTGCTTAAAGTGTCTGGATGTCCTAACCGGAAATACCTTCAGTGGCTCCGTTCAAAGACATGACGGACCTGTCTGGGGTCACAGTTAAGTGTTCAATAACTTATCTAATTGTGCCCAGCACCCACACTTTGAATTTGCCCACTTGCCTCAGTATTTGATCGAAACAACGCCGGTGCGTTGGTTATGGGGTAAAAGTTTGAATTAGGTTGCTTTTGAGCGAACTTTAACAAGTCCGTTCACCGTTCTGAGTACGAGCCCAACCCGAAAGTCGGCAGAGCGTACTAGGTGAAGGATGATCAACGAAATTAATTAATTATGGGGTGTGTGTGTTGAAGGTTTTATGACGTTAATTAATTAAACTCTCCGACAGAGAGCGCTCTTGACATTGTCTTATGATGAAGGTTCAAGAGTCTTATCTAGTCTAGATGCCTAATGCAAGGATGATGCAATACTAATGATGCTCTCCGATAGAGAATGCTCTTGACTTGTGTTTCTGCAAGTTCAAGAGTCTTACTTAATCTATTAATTGGTTTAAACAATATGATGCACAAAAATTAAGATGAAAATGGTTGATTAAACTCTCCGACAGAGAGCACTCTTGATCCACCTTATGGTGAGATTCAAGAGATTTATGAATGTTAGGAAGTTGATTCACTTATATAAAAGATACACAATTAAGAGATGAAGTAATCAACTTGTTCAATAAATTAAAAGTGATAGACTAACAATTAGTATTCTAAGAAAAAAATGCAAATATTATGAGAACAAACACATCTAACCTAAGCATACAAAAAAGATGAACACAACACAAGCCTCCCCAAATGGGGGAGGATGAGAGTGGGGACTTAAAAGCCCCACTCAAACAAAAGATATTTTATTAAAATTATACAATTTGCCTTTAGGAATTTAATCCTTGAAAGGACATTTGAAAGAAAGCCTACAACTCTATTATTATTGAACCTTACGTAAAAAAGAGAGTGATTTACTTTTATTTGAAGCTTTTCTTGAAACTTGCGAAAAGGGGAAAAGAAGATGTTGAATGAGAGCAAAAGAACAAGGCAAAAGAAGGCTGAAATAAAAGGAAGAGGAGGGGAAGAAGGAGGGATGACAAAGAAGAAGTCAAAAACAAGAGAAGGGAGGAATAGGGCACCAAACTAGATGGCCAAAGAAATACAAGGAATGATGAAAACGGGGCAGCGAAAGAGAAGGAAGATGGCTGTCATAAAAAGTGAAAAAATAGGGCAGCGAACAAAAAGGGGAAGAAAAGGCACAAAACAAAGTGAAAGGAGGCCAAAAAATTAGGGCAAAAGGGGCAATAAAGGGGCACAAACTAGGGCACAAAAGGGCTGTCCAAAGTGAAGAAAAGGGGTGGTAAACTAAGGCAAAAATAGGGCAGCGAAGAAGAAAGAGTAGAGGCAAGGCAAACAAGGCAATGAGAGGAAGCCTAAAGGTTGGAAAAATTAAACTAGGGCTTCCTAAGTGACCGGTAACCAAAAGAGCATTAAATTTATGGATGGAACCAAAGAGAGAGAATTAGACTCCCAGCTTTCTTTTTGTATTTTAAAGAAGAAGATCCCTGTAGGTCCTGCAATGAAAGTGTTAGACTCAAAAGGTTGCTTGAAGCCTGGGATAGAAGCGGCTGAGCTCACACCCTTCTTCAACCTGTGAAGCCTCATAACACACTACAACTTAACACAAACGTGAGATCAAAACAACATGCTAGTATGCTAAGAAAATTGAATCATGATCAACATTACGTATATACTGATTACTCATGTCCATCAAGATACTAATCTACTTCACATAAACAATCAAATTGAAACTACAAATGATTGTTCTACTGTGCCAACAATGGCCTTCTTGAGCTAACAAAAAACGATTGATCTCATACAAGCATTAAAGAAATAGGGGTTAGAGACAATATCACCTCAACCATTTAGAAAGCTACCACATCCAAGAGCTCATAGACCTCCAAAGTCGAATCTTTATTAACAATTCAAAGCAAATGCTTGATACAATTTTCTCAGAGTAACTCTGCTACAAAAGTCCATCTTAATAGAGCTGAAGGAGCCTCTATTTATACAATGAGAGAGTGCTAAAACCCTAAAACCAAATCACATAACCTGACCAACTTGGTCACATAACTGAGAGCCCATACCTAAAATGAAGAGCTGGGAGTGAGGGGAGGCCTCCACCTAGGTAAGGCGCCCCCACTCCAACCCTAGCCACTGCAAACAACCCTAAACTGAGACCACACGTGTGGAAGGCGTCCCCAGGATGAGGAGAGGCGTGAATGGGTGAAGTAGGCGTCTAGATGTAGATAAACCACCTTTTAGGTATGGACGAAGCCCCTGCTAGGTTTGGGAAGGCCACTGATGGTGCAAGCTTCAGTCTTTACCTCGATCAAATCATTGGACCAATGAGTGCTCTCCATCTCCTTTTAGCTGGAGATGACAAATCTGCTAACTGAATATAAATTAATTGCTCGCTGAATGCTGATTGAAGCTGAGTTATGATAACTCCAATCATCATAAATGCCCACTGAGATGTCATTTACCTTTTTATTTCGTTGAATTTGGATTAATTTGGAGAGTTTTAATTTTCTCCAAAATAATCATTTTTTAATAAAAAAAACATTTTTTCCTCAAAAATGACTTTTTTTGAGAAAAAGGGCGTTATGTGTCCGATTGATGATCCGAAAGTTGGATCTGACTGGCTGGCTGGTCAAGAATGATTTTTGGCTTAAGGTTAGAGCCTTCAATCACTAAAAACGGGGTCCGGATGACCGACTTATTACAAACAGGTTTTTTCCATTTAATTTATAGAAAAATTAACCCAAAAACTTAAGAAAAATTTTAAAATTTTAAAATTTTAAAAATAATCTTTTCCCCATTCGAAAAAGATTTTTTCTAAAAAATTTAAAGGTCCCAATGACTTAGGACAAGACCATGCTCTACTTAAATAATGCCTAGTAGGTTTATAACACTCAGTTGGGCTCTAATAACCCCGCAAGGCCCAGAATTCAACATCGGGCATTCCAACTTTGGAGGAAGCAAGAGAAAACATCGTCAATTATACTCGGCTATAGGCAAAGCATAATTGTCAAGGGCAAAAAACTCCCTAGAATACCTTAGTTGAGATTCTACGTCTCAGGAGACCGAACCACTCAAAAATACCCTACTAGCACATTTTATTACAAACTCCGCAGGGCCATGGTCAAAATTATTCAAATGAAAAACCAACTAGCCAATATTTGCTAGACATGAAGACGGATCAACTGATACACTGGAATCAAACATTGAACATGTCTATCAACCGGCGGCTCCTCAGGTAACCCAACTAAGTGCAAAATTAATGAATAACATCTAGCTCCAACTGTGGGACGTGTGCTCGATCTAGTCTCTTATGCAAGGAGAGCATACGAGAACACCAGAATCTCTGGTTTCCACCTCCTGTAAAAACATCTCAACTTGACAAGCAAAACCTCAGTAGCACAAGTTTTATGAAAAAGAGCCAATGATCCAAGAGTTGCTTTATTCAAAGAAATGAGAAAACAACTGAAAATTTTATTTATTCCTAAAAATAAAAATGCTAAGATAAACGCTCACTTTGAGGAGCCTATTTTCCTACTCTAAGCATGATCCAAAAAGGTTAGGTGTAATCATAAATCCAGTGTAGCCACCTAAGCATTTTATTAATATAAAAAGGTTTTGCCTTTTCTTTGGTTACCAGCCAAAGTAAGGACACAATTTCCAGAAAATGCAGACCTGCATGATGAACCAGAAAGGGCGGGCTAGATGGGGAATCATAGGCATAAATAATGTCGTCAAACTTCTTCTCAAACTGGTAGATGCTCGCGCAGGCTGCTTCTATCCATGACTGGATAGCGCTGATATACAAATCGAGATAATGCGGCAGGTCGACTACTCCATCATGTTGATCATCAAGGCTTATCAAATAATAACTCGTTGTATAAGCCCCAAGGTGCTCCAAAACATAAGGAACATCTATATGTGAAGACGATGGCTGAGAAAAAACTTCAACTAGTTGTATCCCATCTGATTCCTCACCGCACTACTTTTTCAAATCCTTATTACCGATTCTTAGATACAATTCTGACTGATCATATGAAAACTCTGACTGCTCTTCCTTATAACTTTCATAAGTCTCAGAATAACAACTCCCCTTGTTGGACATATCATAGATGAGATTCTCAAAAATATTCTCAAAGGTATCATAGGTTGGATTTTCAATAAAGGTCCAATAGTCATCATCACCATCTATGTCGGATATGAGAGATGCATCATCACTGGTATCAAGTCCTTGTCTACACTTCTCATTTTGCTCAAAACAATCTTCTTCAAAATGTTGGGTTTCAAAGATATCACAGGGGACCCAACTTTCCAAATATTTGTCATCCGATGGAGTGCATGGAGGAATCTCATCAATGAAACTTCTAAGATTTGATTTTTAATTAAAGTCTCAAAGTTATCATCCATCTCAGATGTAAGGGATTCTTCCTCACTTGTATCACATCTGATTCTATATCCCCCCTCATGATCATAGTCATCTTCTTCAAAACAAAGGTCACAAGGTAGTAAACCTTCCAAACTATCATCATTATGCTCATTAGTAGGATTAGTGCTAAAGTTTTTAGTGAGATCATCTAATTGCTGACTATAATCTTCGACTTGACCCCGAGTTTCTGTGGTGAAAGAATGGAGCTGTCCAACTGTGTTAATGTATTTAGGCTCTCTTGAATATTGTTTTGTCTCTCTCCAACTTTCTCCGGAAATATCATGCATGTCATCTACACAGTTTATGTACTCAAGCTCGCTTGATGATGCTTTAGGACCACAACCCTCTGGAAAACCATGCTCCTGAACATAGCATGCATAATAACAAGAAGATTCTTCATGAAGGTCTTCACATGCCCTGCAACATGGCTTATACTGCTCAACCATGTTAGCGGCCTCTAGCTAATGGGGAGGACTCTGCTCATGGTTGGGAGGCTTTCTTTGCCAAGTTGGCTTGGCAGGAAAGGTTCTAGGAGCAGGCCGAGTTTGAGTTCTTTCCATCGTTACCACCCTATTTTGAATCTCCTTCAACTGCGCTAAGTGTTTCTGTTCTGCTTCCTCCATATTTTTCTTCATCTCCCTTTTCATCTCAATCATTTATTTTTCATATGCATCTTTCATAGGGGTCGAAGACCTTGAATAACCATGGAGGTTAGTTTCACCAGAAGACTACATGTTCAGATCAATTTTGATTGCCATTTCTTGAGCCTGGAGCAAGTTAGCAGGCTCCTTGTCTCTGATCTGGTACTGCATTTTGCCACTAAGTGCCTCAATGTAATAGACCAGAATGGTTGGTGCAGTTGGGGCATAATCAGTAGGGATGGGTTTTGACAATTCCGTGAACCTAGTATTGAACTCATCCATTGTTTTCGTAATCTTCTTTTTTATGTTGGTCAAGGACGCAAGTTGGTGCCAAGGTTCTTTCTTTTCACCGAACTTGTTGGTGAAAGAGGTCTTGAAAGCAGCTAGAGTGTCAAAAGCATTATCTGGTAAATTGTTATACCAGTCGTCGGCCTTTCCATCCAAAGATAGAGCAAATAAGTTCATCTAAACGTCATCATGTTGGCTAGCAGGATCATTGACATAAGCATTGATGCACCTAGAAAAGTTCCTGAGGTGCGTGGCGACGGTAGTGGCATCAGTGCCTGTATACATTGGGAGCTTCTCGACAGCTTTATCTGGAAGACGGTGGGGTTGACCTGCTATCTGAGAAAAGTCAAGCTGAGTAAAATACTCGCCCATTATGTCGGAAACAGAGGTATTAGTGTTTTCAATTAATAAGAGATGGATGTCTGAAACAGACTCAGATCCAACTTCTGCCAGGATCCTACGAGAAGCTAGTTTGTTCAATCTCCTCCTATAGACTTTTTCAGGGTCAGGGATGAAATCGAACAAACCTTCAGAGTTTCTTCTAGTAGAATACCTTGAGGTGTTAACTGATAGTGGAGTCGCCAGGTGGACTTAAGTCTAATTTCGGAGAGTGATTGGACTAAAAATCTACCAAAAAGGGAAAAAGGTAAAAACTAAAAGAAACAAAGGCCTTCCAAGAACAAAAAGATTTGTCCCCAGCAACGGCGCCAAAAGATGTTGTCCACCAATTGCACACCAGCAGCAGAAATCTAATGAAAGCTGTCTCCCCACTTGAGAAAGTGGGAGAGGTGTGACCTTGGGGGCAAGCACAGAGCTAGGTACTGTCACCTACTCCTAGCTCCTCCGTTTAGGCTAACTCCTAATGAAGCCAAGGGGGGTAGTCCCTAAAAAAAAGAGTTTTCTACGGCTCTTTAAAGTTGTTAAAGTGTTTTAATCAGTTGCGGATGCGGATGGGTGTTATTTAGGAGTTTATTATGATTTGAAGTGTTTGTTTATTAAGAGAATGATGATTAATCAAAAGCAATCCACGTTGCTAACAAGAGATTACAGAAATAAGCAAAACTTCCAGACTTCTAACTAAGTATTCAGATATAACAAAGGACCAATGCCTTATGGAGTCAATAAAATGCGTGAATAAAATAGAAGTCTAGGAATTAAGCTAGTGAGTATTTAGATTGTGCGAGTGCTCTTGGTAGATTTTTAAAAGATTTTAATGGTGATCTTGCTTAAAGTGTCTGGATATCCTAACCGGAAATACCTTCAGTGGCTCCGTTTGAAGACATGACGGACCTGTCTGGGGTCACAGCTAAGTGTTCAATAACTTAACTAACTGTGCCCAGATTGGGTTGCCCGGCGCCCACACTTTGAATTTGCCCACTTGCCTCAGTATTTGATGGAAACAACACCGGTGCGTTGGTTATGGGGTAAACGTTTTAATTAGGTTACTCTTGAGCGAACTTTAACAAGTCCATTCACCGTTCTGAGTACGAGCCCAACCCGAAAGTCAACAGAGCGTACTAGGTGAAGGATGATCAACGAAGTTAATTAATTATGGGATGTGTGTGTTGAAGGTTTTATTAAGTTAATTAATTAAACTCTCCGAAAGAGAGCGCTCTTGACCTTGTCTTATGATGAAGGTTCAAGAGTCTTATCTAGTCTAGATGCCTAATGCAAGGATGATGCAATACTAATGATACTCTCCGATAGAGAGTGCTCTTGACTTGTGTTTCTGCAAGTTCAAGAGTCTTACTTAATCTCTTATTTGGTTTAAACAATATGATGCACAAAAATTAAGATGAAGATGGTTGATTAAACTCTCCAACAGAAAGCACTCTTGATCCACCTTATGGTGAGATTCAAGAGATTTGTGAATGTTAGGAAGTTGATTTACTTATATAAAAGATACACAATTAAGAGATGAAGTAATCAACTTGTTCAATAAATTAGAAGTGATAGACTGACAATTAGTATTCTAAGAAAAAGATGCAAATTATATGAGAACAAACACATCTAACCTAAGCATACAAAAAAGATGAACACAACACAAGCCTCCCCAAATGGGGGAGGATGAGAGTGGGGACTTAAAAGCCCCACTCAAGCAAAAGATATTTTATTAAAATTATACAATTTGCCTTTAAGAATTTAATCCTTGAAAGGACTTTTGAAAGAAAGCCTACAACTCTATTATTATTGAACCTTACGTAAAAAAGAGAGTGATTTACTTTTATTTGAAGCTTTTCTTGAAACTTGCAAAAAGGGGAAAAGAAGATGTTGAATGAGAGCAAAAGAACAAGGCAAAAAAAGGCTGAAATAAAAGGAAGAGGAGGGGAAGAAGGAGGGAAGACAAAGAGGAAGTCAAAAACAAGATAAGGGAGGAATAGGGCAGCGAACTAGATGGCCAAAGAAATAAAAGGAATGATGAAAACGGGGCAGCGAAAGAGAAGGAAGATGGCTATCATAAAAAGTGAAAAAACAGGGCAGCAAACAAAAAGGGGAAGAAAAGGCACAAAACAAGGTGAAAGGAGACCAAAAAATTAGGGCAAAAAGGGGCAATAAAGGGGCACAAAAGGGCTGTCCAAAGTGAAGAAAAGGGGTGGTAAACTAAGCCAAAAACAGGGCAGCGAAGAAGAAAGAGTAGAGGCAAGGCAAACAAGGCAATGGGAGGAAGCCTAAAGGTTGGAAAAATTAAACTAGGGCTTCCTACGTGATCGGTAACCAAAAGAGCATTAAATTTATGGATGGAATCCAAGAGAGAGAGTTAGACTCCCAGCTTTCTTTTTGTATTTTAAAGAAGAAGATCCCTGTAGGTCCTACAATGAAAGTGTTAGACTCAAAAGGTTGCTTGAAGCCTGGCATAGAAGCAACTGAGCTCACACCCTTCTTCAACCTATGAAGCCTGATAACACACTACAACTTGACACAAACGTGAGATCAAAATAACATGCTATTATGCTAAGAAAACTGAATCATGATCAACATTACGTATATATTGATTACTCATGTCCATCAAGATACTAATCTATTTCACATAGACAATCAAATTGAAACTACAAATGATTGTTCTACTGTGCCAACAATGGCCTTCTTGAGCTAACAAAAAACGATTGATCTCATACAAGCATTAAAGAAATAGGGGTTAGAGACAATACCTCAACCATTTAGAAAGCTACCACATCCAAGAGCTCATAAACCTTCAAAGTCGAATCTTTATTAACAATTCAAAGCAAATGCTTGATACAATTTTCTCAGAGTAACTCTGCTACAAAAGTCCATCTTAATAGAGCTGAAGGAGCCTCTATTTATACAATGAGAGAGTGCTAAAACCCTAAAACCAAATCACATAACCTGACTGGCTTGGTCACATAACTGAGAGCCCATACCTAAAATGAAGCACTGGGAGTGAGGGGAGGCCTCCACCTAGGCAAGGCATCCCCACTCCAACCCTAGCCACTGCAAACAACCCTAAACTGAGGCCACACGTGTGGAAGGCGCCCCCAGGCTGAGGAGGGGCGTGAATGGGTGAAGTAGGCGTCTGGATGTAGGTAAACCACCTTTTAGGTATGGATGAAGCCTCTGCTAGGTTTGGGACGGCCACTGATGGTGCAAGCTTCAGTCTTTACCTTGATCAAATCATTGGACCAATGAGTGCTCTCCATCTCATTTTTAGCTGGAGATGACAAATCTGCTAACTGAATATAAATTAATTGCTCACTGAATGCTGACTGAAGCTGAAACATTTTTTCCTCAAAAATGACTTTTTTTGAGAAAAAGGGCGTTATGTGTCCGATTGATGATCCGAAAGTTGGATCTGACTGGCTGGCTGGTCCAGAATGATTTTTGGCTTAAGGTCAGAGCCTTCAATCACTGAAAACGGAGTCTGAATGACCGACTTATTACAAACGGGTTTTTTCCATTTAATTTATGGAAAAATTAACCCAAAAACTTGGGGAAAATTAAAAAATTTAAAAATTAATTTTTTCCCATTTCAAAAAAGATTTTTTCGAAAAAATTTTAAAGGTCCCAATGACTTAAGACAAGACCATGCTCTACTTAAATAATGCCTAGTAGGTTTATAACACTCGGTTGGGCTCTAATAACCCCCCAAGGCCCAGAATTCAACATCAGGCATTCCAGCTTTGGAGGAAGCGGGAGAAAACCTCGTCAATTATACTCAACTATAGGCAAAGCATAATTGTCAAGGGCAAAAAACTCCCTGGAATACCTTAATTGAGATTCTACGTCTCAGGAGACCGAACCACTCAAAAATACCCTACAAATTTTATTACAAACCCTGCGGGGCCATGGTCAAAATTATTAAAATGAAGAACCGGCTAGCCAATATTTGCTAGACATGAAGACAGATCAACTGATACACTGGAATCAGACATTGAACAATGTCTGTCAACCGGCGGCTCCTTAGGTAACCCAACGAAGTGCAAAATTAGTGGATAACACTGAGTACTAATCAAATATCTTAAATTTGCTTCTTGCTAATTTTGTAGATCTCTATATCTTGCTAGATTTGCTTTACTTTACAAGTACACATCTATATTCATATATTTTGTACTTGTTGCATTAACTCCTAAGTTCTTTTGCTTTAAGCCTTAGATTATTTTTATATAGGGACTACCACCCTTGGCTTTGTTTAGCAGTTGGCCTAAGCGGAAGAGTCGAGTGTCAAGGTAATAATGACCCAACTAGAGGCTTGCCTCCAAGGCTGCACCCGGTGAGTTAAGATTTTTCTCCCCCGGAGGTGCGGATCAGTTGGCAACACTCACCAAACTAAATTTAAATTTTCTACCAACAACAAATAACACAAACATACCTGCTCTAATAAACAAAATAACAAAAGACACAAACCCAGCTTATCATGAACTTGATCAAATACAATAAATATGGTGCTACAAAGCTCCTCAAGGATTTTCTCCTAATAATCTCCTATCAAACAAAAAACACTTATCTAAGCACTGAAAGGGTTTTTTTAATTTATTCATCGAGTATGCTTAAAATTTTGAGTATGACAACCTCTTCTGCTTCCAGCAAATTTAATGTGCCATTGGAATTATAATTGTTCTTCAAACAAGTGACATATCAGATATCATAAAGCTATCACGCATAAGAGAAGTGCTAGAGTACCCTAAAAGCAGACCCATGTCCACCCAGCGATAACAAAGCAGCAGGAGGCAATAACAAAACAAGCAAAGGGAGGATAACAACGATGATGCATGCACACTTCCAAAGTCCATAGACAGAGGGAAAGAAGTTCAAAATCAATATTAAAACCAAGAAGATTGTGTCCACATGGTTCAGTGACAGACGTTTTCAAGGGTGTTAACACCTTCAGTGTAATTCTTTTTCTTTGGAAAAATAATCTTCAGTGTAACTACACTAATGTGAATGGACACAATGTCATAAAGTCAGTTTGTCATAATAAATATTTATTATAAATTTTGTGAATGTGATAAGTCACCCTTTATGCCAAAATGCATGACTTATCATCCCTGCATATATTTATGTGCATGTCATTGCAACTAAGCATCATCAATTATCTATCATTGATTAATCATTATTATTAACAATAGGTATATATTTGCATATATATTCATGCAAATATATATATATATATAT
>LPNX010128887.1:1394382-1442818 GCA_001517045.1 Pseudotsuga menziesii
GGTTTCCTTTCGAAACTCAGGCATCATTCTCACCAGCAGCTTCATACTCCGGTACCCAGTGACTATCAGCTCCATCTGAGCTCATCCGAAGGAGTTATCAGCATTTCTAGACCACCAGGGGCGTGAGCAGCTGCCTCAGAGAACCAAAACGTTTTCATACTTAGAGGGTTCAGAACTGCAGTATATTCCAGCCCATCTCTCCAGCACAGCAAGGCTATCAGCCCTGCAAATCGGCGGATCCATCGGGCACCTCCTTCCTTGAGGGCGTCACCTTTTTCTCTGATTGGGCGTCTTATTGCTGGAGCATTCACCGGAGACAACAGAGATCAGTACCTCTCCGATCCAGATCTCAGTACTGGCAGACTTTATCTGCAGCAGTTCAGCCAGTTATCAGTGGTAAGTGTGCATTCTGTCTCACAAACCCTAACCCTAATTTTTCCTATAAAATAGGGATTTTTGCCTGGCAGTTTGTAAGCCCAGTTGTATTCGCATAATTGTTTAGAAATAGAAAATATCGGGATTTGGGATATTTCAGGGTGAGAGACCGAGGGGGGTCTCGCGGCGTTCGCGTCCTCCCTTATTGGGCGCCTGGCACTGGGGGTTTGATCTGTGAGCTACAGGTGGGCTTGTTCCCATTGTTTTGAGCACAACAGCACTCCACTTTTGGATTAAGGGGATATGTGGTAGGGGTAGACACACCACTGTTTGAAAACCTAATACAAGAAGAAAAACTGTAATAAAATTTACTAAAAAGAACAAGAAGCATTGCAAAACCAGCTCTACACTCCAGCAGGGATTTACAGTACATTTTCACTCCAGCACTTCACTTTCAGTCTCATTTACTTTCAGTTCTGCAATTGTTTATGTGGTGAATGCTTAATAACTTAATGACATTTGTTTAACGGCTTCAAGTAATTCAACTTAAAGTCTTTCCATTTTCATTTACTGTTGGTTTAATAAATTTCATTTAAGGCATTTTCCTTCTGCTATCTCTTGTCTATAACTTGTAAATCTGGTTCATATTTGTCTAAACTGTAACTATTTTACTTGTTCATTTGTTTATACCGATAAATTTAGATCATATGTACATTGCTTAGATATCTTGATTCATTACTGCTTATAACTGTATCATCTATTTGTTTATTCATCTCATTGTTAGATAACATTTAACCTGTGAGATAATTAACCCAGATTACATCTCATTAAAGGCTGCATTCTCTAACTCCATTCTTTAGGCACTGGTTGTATTTGAATAAAGGCTTGATTGTCATTTGAGAAATATTGCATTTGCATTGGCTGATTGTCATCCTTGGTAAATAGTAAAACCTAAGCCTTTCACCTAATAATAAAAATCTTTTTAACTCAACTGTAAATAAACTTAGGAATATAGTCTTCCATAGGGACTACCCCCCTTGGCTCCGTTAGGATCTGGCCTAAACGGAGGAGTTGTGGACTGTGGTGACAGTGGTCCCCAGCTCTCACTTGCCCCCAAGGACACACATAGCAAGTTGTTGACTTTCCTGTGCCCTAAAGTGTGTATTAGGCGGCAATACACTCTTAAAGTGCTTTTGGGCACATTCCACTAACATTTGTTGGCTGTTTTTTTTGCAGGTTTGCGATAAAAGAGAGGGAAACTATGGCAAAATTTTCACAAAATCGACATAAAAGAAGACAAACGAAGCTTCCCCTCACATAAAAATTATTCTTCTTACAAGTTGTAAGCCTTTGGATCTCAATTTGAGGACCAAAGTGCACTTTCTTTCGCATCATTGTAAAAGCAAAAGTAAGTTTGAGTAGGATCAATAGAGCCCGGTCCCCATCCCCCCTAGGAGGATTTGTGTCAGTGTCATTTTTTCTGTTTTCTTTATATGTTGTTAGTGTAGTTTTTTTTATCATTTCATGCTTTCTTTAAGTTTTGCAAAAGTAATCTGAATACTTACCCATTGCGCTATACTAAAGTACCATAAGGGAAAAGATTTGAGCAGTGTAGTAATTCAATTTTGTTATGCACTGTTGAGTTTAAAATAAACCCCCTCGCTTTCCCGAGTACAGGTTCATGGATAAGGGCTTTCCCGAGTACTGAATCTGGAAAGAGACTCCTGGGTTTTATCTTTTTCTAAATCATAAAACTTGTTCTAAAACATTTCAAAATTTACAAGGCCTTCACCCCGTATGCTCTACTTCCACTGCAGCTTCGTCTAATCAATTGGTAGTATCAAAAAGGGATTTAGGTGACTAGCTTAATTAGTTTTCCACTTCAAAATAATTCTCCCAGGAAAAAATCCAACGTCGTGAATTAAGTCGTTGCGATGGCAAAATCCACAAAGCAGGCAGGAACAACTAGGCAGTGACCTCGAGACACCGTTAGGCTACATCCTTGTTGGTGTAGTGTTGAACAAGTCTCAGAGACTCCAACCAGCCCACATATTCCTTGCAGGGAGCCGCATCCGTTAATGGTTTTGGACATACTCCCCGTACCTCCGGGTATATTGGGAGTTTCCATCCCCTAAGCTAATCAAGATCATTACCACAAAAATAAAATAAACCAACAATTTACCCACTCCTTAATCCACTCATCTAATTAATCTTAAAACTTACCAACGAGACACTGTAATACTTATCTGAGACTACAGCAGCAACCCTCATACACAAGCACTCCATTTCACTGGCACTGGTCTTCTTCATTTTATATTGGTTAAATCGATTTGCGCATATTGTCATGAATGGTGGTGTGAATGATAAATGTTGTTGTTGTTATAATTCAATTCATTTGCAGTAACTCATGGTTAAGGTTTTAATTCATTTCACGTAAGCTCCTAGAATCAATTATTTCTTTCGTAGAGTAAAAACCTTAGATTTTACTTTTCATTAGGGTCCACCCCCCTTGGCTTCGCTAGGAGTTGCCCTAGAGGAAGGAGCTGGGTATCAGGTGACAGCACTTGGCTCAACCTTGCCCCCAAGGTCACACCCAGTGGCTTGAAGATTTCTGCCACATTACCCGAGGTGCAAATTAGGCGACAACAACTTGCATAGTTTCTCTTTCATTAGTGAATCAAATCTCCCTCAGGTAGTTTGATTTTGCAGGTAAAGAGGGCGCACTTCCTCCTTTAGGTAACACGATTTCACTTCGGAGCCACTGGATCTCGCTCGAAATTGTAACTAAGTGGAAGGATCATCAATGTACAAGGAAGACACAAGTATTTTCAGGTACAATCTACAAGGTAAGTATTGATCTCCATATTTTTATCCATTTGTCATTTAAAACCATAAGTTAAAACCCTCATTGTATAGATCCAATAGATTCGACGATTATTTTGGTTTGAAACTTAAAACCCAAGTCTGAAATAATTAGAAACCTCTCGGAACCAAGTTTGAGCAAAAACTGACTCCATTTACCCCTCGATCTAGCACTGGACTCCTTTAGGCAAATCGCCCTCCTTGGGTTTTCAATCATTTTTCCAGATCTCTCGATTGGGTATTGCTTGAACCCTTTCAAATTGTTAAATCTAGTGTCAAGCAATCAATCTCAAGTGTCTTCCGCTAATCAAAGCCTAGTTTGTGTCCATTTTTCATTTTATTGGCTAAACCCTAGGTGGCATGATTTGGGTGTTTTCTAAGGCACTTGATCCCCTAGATCTGATACTATAACTTTACTATTGCTATGTATTTCTACGATTGAATATAATCATTATCCAAAGCCTCTCAACCAAAGCTTAATCTCTTACTCCCATAGTCTTCCAGAGATCTAGGGTTTCCACCTTTCAAGGCACTTTTATTTTATCCTGTCATATTTGGCTTGTGTGTCTTTTCTTGGTCATTAGCCTTCACTGGCTAATTAGGGTCTCCCCCTTGATCTTTGCTTTTAGCTGGATCTAAAGCGACAAGAGCCCGTCCGATGTGATTACTCTTCTCCAGTAGTGGGTGAGGCCCTTGCAGTGTCACTTGGTTAGCTACCCTACCTCTACCATCCCGAATAGGATACCTTTGGTGGTAGATACACTTTGAGTGATAACAATGCCCAAGGAGGGGGGTAAGGGATTGGGCCTTATTAATGTTGCTTCACAAGGAAGGATTCTTGCTGCCAAGTGGATGCTGAGATGCCTTGAGGATTCTTCACCATGGTAGGTACTATTGTTACACAGGTTCAATTCAACTCAAGCTAGAGCTGAAAGTTTGTGATACTTTCAAATTCTGTGATATGATCTCTTCCCCTCAATTTTTCCGAATTTCTGGGTCCTCAATCTGCAAAAGCATCTAGTTTGTTGCCAGACAAATAAAGTGGAGCGTCTCGAGTAGCAGGTCAGGTTAGGATTTGGCTTGGAGCCCAATTTGAAGCTGGAAACACCAAAACCAGTATCATCAAACTTCCGCAATTGCAAGCTTGCAGTTTAAGTAAGCAGGATATTTTCTCTAGGAGGGATTTTTCGGATCTTGAGGCCAAATTCTGGTAGGACTGAAGAGTGTTTAGCACAGCAAAAGGCCCTTCTTTTCTTCTGACAAATTTGTTTGAAACATTATTGGGCTGCTTCCTCCTGAGGCCTTGTTCAAAATTGAACATTGATATGCAGGGGCCTACATGAAGAGATTGGAAGTGGGTGATTGGTAAGAAGATCTAGCGGTATTATTCCAAAATTCTACTCCCTCTTACACCAGAAGCATGTCTTGGCTCTTGTTCTCCATGCTCATTTGACTTCTTCCGACATCTTCAGACCTGGATGACAGGTGGGCTTGTTGATTGTGCAACATAAGGCCCATTCGCCTCTCTTACAAACTATGGGCCTTTGCTTGGCTGGTCATATACCAGGGACTGGCTGCCAACCAAGGCCCAATTGGCAAAAAGTGGGCACACAGATGGGCTTGGTTAAATTGTTTAGTCTGTTGAAAACCAGAGATAGTTAAACACATTTGGGATTGCAGGTTGCCCAGGGGCTGCTGGAAGTACATACAGGATCAGCATTCAGATAGATTTCAGGGGAAAGTGGATTGGAGAAATGCACATTTTAGTGGACTCCACATATCTAGTGCTTTCTGCTTTTACAGGAATTTGGTACTGCCTCAGAGTCACTACTTTATTCACTGTCTGCAGGTTGGGGTGAAAAAATGTTTTTGCTACTAAGATCAGTGCATTAATGTCCTTTTGTTGTAATAGGTGGGAAGAGGTATGTATGCAGTTGTTAGCTAAAAGTTTTGTGGTTAAGGATGCTCAAGAACTAGATGAGCCAGCTTATTATGATTTCATTTCTCCTCTAGCAGTGCTGAGGAGGAGGATATGATTTACCACTGTATACTCTTCTGCCTGCCTTTTCTTACTAATCCTGCCTGTGCATTTACTACCTAAGCTATACTAACTTCATGTACAACAGTACAATAGAATACAAAGGTACAACATAACCATTATAAATATATAAAAAAGGAGATCTATAAATTGCAACAAATGAAGAGTCATCTGATTGTTTTGGCTAGGGTTTAACAAAACAGAAATTTGGGTTTCAAAGGAATGAATTTGAAATGAAAAACTATAGAATCTGCCAATCTAGAACTACAGACTATCAAACAAATCTACCTAGTGGTTAAAAATGGGGTTTTACTTCCAATATCAGCAGTTTAAAGTTCATAATTTCTCTGGAGTAAATATACCACATAACTTGCTCAATTAATCTGAGAGCAATAATAATATGTGATATATAAAAGATGAATGAATAATGATATGCTTTTACAATGAGAGGACCCTGTAAAAATAATGCCAAGGGGGCAACTTGGTGACTTTTCATTACGGGTTATGAATATTAAGTCATTTACTTATCTTTTATTACTTTATTTATATATTTTTATTATTTATTTTATTTAGTGTCTTTCCTTACTTATAATTTACAATTGTATATACATAACATTATCTAATAATGAAAGGAAGTTTAGTTTCTGAAAGCTGTCCCTCTGAGAAGAGGAAGGGGGGCCATCAAACTCTATCACTTATAATCTAAAAGGTCTAATCAGACTATCAAGGAGTTACCTTAGAGGAGCTAATTATTACAGTTGCTCAGAAATCTTTAGACAAAGATCCAAGAACATAAAATGCAATGAAGTTGGTCAGGCCAAATCACACTGATACTTAAAAGAACACAACAACTAAGCAATCTCATGATAAGATCATACCAAGTCTGGGAATGGAGAAATGCAACTTACAAGAAGTTTCACCGAATTTTGATAACCCATGTTCTTGAACAGTTTCAAATGGCACCTTTAGCAGCTTGCTTATTCCAAAATCTGCAACTTTCAGATGCCCTGAATCATCCCGAAGTATATTTCTGGTACCTCACTGGCAGCAGAAATGTAAGAAGCTCTCCATGAAGATTTTTTAGCCTAGAGATAAATAAATTCAGCATTTATCTTCTAACATGTTTGATGATATAGGCTTGGGAAGAAAAGTTCACTGGATAAAGAGCCCAAGAATTATCTATGTAACCAATCTAATAGAGGCCGAGGCTCGTTACTTACGGAGGCTTGAGATCGCGATGGATAATGGGTGCTGGCTTATTCTCATGTAAATAATTCATTCCCCTGTAAAATTAAAAATTAAAAATTAAATGAATAGAAAAAAAATTGACCCAAAAGCACTCTTGCACCACACTTAGAAAACATGAATTCTACATAAATCAAGCATCTAGAAATCTTCTTGTGATTCAATTTACATTTACTGATCTCTTTATCTAAAAAGTTTAAAATTTTAAACACTCAGACAGAAATTCCAATTCATGTTAAGATGTATGTCAAATCCCCGGCTTAAAGAAAACATACTAGCAAGTAATTCAAAACAGCTAAGGCCCCTACAAAAACCAATGTTCCCCCAAGGTTCTGGGACAAGGGGACGCGGGAGCGGGCAAACACACATTTGGGACACATGGAGATCACCCCCAAATTTTAGGGAAATTCAGGGGGGACGGGGGGACGTAAGAGTCATAAAAATTATAAAAATATGAAAAATATAAATCTCAAAAATAACAATTCATCCTATGCAAATTAGTAACTACTACATTCATCATTGTGCAATCATGCAATGTAAATCAGAATCTAATAGGTTCAGGAGGTTCAAAGTTTCGTTGGAGGACGTCTAGGAGTTTTGCAGCAAAGAAAAGCATTTCTCCCTGCGTTTTGCCAAGGTTCGCCCAAAGAGAAACGTCGAGAAATGTTTCTCACAGAGTCCCCACATCCTCGGGACGCAAGAATCGCAGGAAACGTGTCCCTGGCCCTAGGGGATGCGTCCTCGTGGAACACTGACAAAAACTAAAATTCAAAATCATATTAGATGAAACAATACAACTTACAAACTGCCAACTATTATGTTGCACGGGAACCACTCCCAACCTTCAGCAAATTCGTTCCTGAAGTTCCCACGTTCTAGTGGAATCAGCGGAATCTTGTCTGATTGACTCCAAATCAGTTTCATTGGCTCTCAGTAGTGAAGGCGAGTTAGACTGGTGATGAAGAAAAGTTATTCTAGTTGGTGAGAGAGGTGGTGTGAACATCTCTCAGTCATGGTTGCCCCCCTCTCTCTATCTCTCACGTGTGGGTGATTTGGCACTTGCTCAGCGGGTTGGCATTTTATTGGCT
Source organism: Pseudotsuga menziesii (assembly GCA_001517045.1). Classification (NCBI taxonomy): domain Eukaryota; kingdom Viridiplantae; phylum Streptophyta; class Pinopsida; order Pinales; family Pinaceae; genus Pseudotsuga; species Pseudotsuga menziesii. The sequence continues at coordinate 1,401,991 of LPNX010128887.1, forward strand.
AAACCCACTGCAACTCTAACTCAATTTAATCTCACCTCAACTCCACTCTCTCTCTCAGTCATGGATGTGCCCCCTCTGGGCCTCTCTGGCTATAAATAAAGCTGCAACCCTCTCATTCGAAGGCCTCTCTAGCTATAAATAAAGCTGCAAACCTCTCATTTGAAACTAGTTAGAGTTGGATGAAGAGCTGGTGGCTATTGTAATACTATAATATTCATTCATTTGCTGAGAATAAAGAAGCTTTGGAGGCTATACAATGTAGTGCCTTTTGTGTGTGGATTACCAGCGTCATGCTACAAATGTGGTGACTTCTACTTTTTCTCATTTCTTGTTGCCTTTGTGTACTAGCTTTGAAGGATTTAGTTGAATCAATAGGAGTTTAAATTTGGCAAGTAAGATTACTTGCTCCTTTTTATTCATATTATGTATGTTCAAGAATCTAAGTTACATATTTAAATAAGATTATATTTGCATGATATTTTCATTCTTTCATACATATATATCCAGATCTCACAAGGTCTGTGCAAGATTTGTGATTTAGTTGTAGGTTCCCAAGAACGATTGAGGTGTGGATCAAGGATGACGCCATTCCTTTTCCAATAAAATCAAGACACTGTCCCTTGGCACTCCACAAAAGGGCCTCCCTTTGGCTTGTTCATTCCAGCAACAAACCAAGCTTCACTCCTCTTCCTCTTTTCTTTAAATCAAAATCTCCTTGGTTACCATGCTTATGTATGAGTGTCTAAATTATCATATTCAAAATTATTTGTTAGATCTCATCTATAAGCATTTAAGAAAGCTAGATATCAATTTTCAAAGTTTCATAAGCATCTTAGGTCTAGTTTAGGAAAGTTCATTTCCAAGCAAGCTTGTTTAAAGTTAGATCTAAATCTTGTTTAGAATGCATTTTCTTGGATCTGTCTAAAGTTAAATTTAGCATCAAAGTGTTTATTGTTATTGGCTGCCCCGAAAACAAGCCAAGATCCCAAGGAAAGCTTGTTTTACTTCGTTCAATTTTTGTATTTTTTTTCATAGTTTAACTTAGCGTTTTTTTACTAAAGTTTGTGGGGTGTCCAAAGACACTTCCAGATCTCACGAGGTGTGTGCAAGATTTGTGATTTAGTTGCAGGTTCCCAAGAACAGTTGAGGTGTGGATCAAGGATGACGCCATTCATTTTCCAATAAAATCAAGACACTGTCCCTCGGGACTCCACAAAAGGGCCTCCCTTTGGCTTGTTCAACAAACAAGGCCTCACTCCTCTTCCTCTTTTCTTTAAATCAAAATCTCTTTGGTTACCATTGTAGAAATATTGACAAAAATTTTAGACTTTTATCAAACACTTAGTTTGCCCAGATTTCAGACTTAGACATGTCATTAATAAAAAACACTTCTCATGCATTTAAATCAACAACCCAACAAGTTGAAACACTGAAACTAAATCTGTAGCAGCAAAAATACACATAAAAAAACAGGAGATTGATAAACCCATAAAACAATAGAAATTCGGTCAATGTGACCCTGGAAAAACCCCACCCCAGGGAAAACCAGTCCAAGAGAGATTTTATTGCAGCATTTATCAAGCAGAAAATAAATTTACAGCAACATTTATTTCAGCATTAATGAGTGTACCAGATTTCTCAATTTCTGTAACCACCTCAATTTTTGTGCCCAACTTTATTTTCGTGCCCAACAGACTATACGAACTATATGAATTTTCATGCCCAAAAAAAAAAATTCTTCTCGAAAATCATTCCTGGAATTTTTTTTCTCGAAATTTGTGCCACTATTGTATTGTATGAACTATACAGAACAGTACAACTCAGCAGAAACTAAATGCCTTGGGAAACTGCCCAGCTCCTTCAGATTTGTGCCCACTTGAGAAAAAAAAATATCATTGGGATTTGTGCCCACTTGAGAAAAATTGCAACTCCCTCTCTCTCTGCAAATAACTCAGCCAAATGCTCACTCTTGGAAATGCCTTCCTTCAAACTTGTCTTGCACACTACCCTAGGCTCTCTCTTATAACTTGAGATTAACTTAGGCCAAGATTAAATCTTGCCTTTTCAAGATCAAGGGTTGAGAAACTTTCCCCCCAAAAGCAATTACATTTAATTTTAATAAAGTCACATTTACTTTATGAAACAAGTGCACTTTATCTCATAAAGTCACTCTATAAAATTAAAACAAGGGAATACTTTATAAAAAGTCTCATTTACATAAGAGTCACTTTAAACTTTATAAAACAACATTACAAAGTAAAGTAGCCTAGCTAGTNAGAAAGCCTCCATAGCTAATCCTCTTACACTCCCTCTTAGCGAGGGAGGTAGTCACTGCCATCATCAACAGGTCCCGTCCGCAAATCCATCACATTGTTTGTTGTAGGAGCTCCCTCTGAACCTAGAACCAACGCTACCACCTGCACTGAACTCGAATCTGAAGATAACCTTTTGGCAGCCACCCTGAACCCTGAGCTCCTAGGAGAATCAATTCCCCACTCTTGAGCATTAGTTTGCTCATGCTGGTTGAACCTCCTGCCAGTACTCAAAAGAGACTCCCTCTCTTCAATCGGAACTCAAGACTGTTCCCTTAGCGCCACTGCAGCCTCAAGAGCCTCCTGCTCCTCGTCTGATTCATCAACCGTGGGCTGTGCACTAAACTTGTACAGCTCACTAAACCGATCACCTATCAACTATGGATCAATCAGTCCCGCTCTCTCCGAGTCTCCGAGTATATATAAACATGTCCCAGATCATCTCTATCTGGAAAAATGTACACATGTCCTCTCCAGAGCAATGTCGAATACCCTGCATCTTCTAGGGCTGAGACCGAGAGAAAGTTTATCCTCATCCCTAGAACAAAGAGGACCCCATCCTGGTCAATGTATCCTCCATGACTAAGTTGGAATCTGACTTTTCCAACTCCATGCACTACATGTGCATGTCCCCCTTCTGACTAAACGAACCGGTCAGGACCAGTCTCAAAAATGATACGAAATATATGCCATATTCCAGTCATATGACATGAGGCTCCATTGTCAACATACCAAGTACCATTCTGAACTACTCCATTGTTGTCGGCACTAGAAATAGGGGAGAACAATGAGAACTCCTTCTTGAATCTTCTTGCAGAGTCCTCTTCTTCTGCTGTAGCTGCAACAACTATATCTTCCTCCTTCTTCTTCTTCTTCTCTGGACGCTGAGAAGAAAAGTGTCCATAGTAGCTGTAAGCAAACATCGAACTTTGCTCAAATCTTTCTTGGACTTCTTCTTGCTCTTAGTAGAAAGAGCAACATTCTCTTCACTAGCACCCTCTTTCTTCCCACTACCTTGAGATCCTTCCCGAATCTCCTCTTTAGTGAAATCATCCCATAATCTGCTCCAATCAAGAAGGTTTTCTCGAGCAACCACATACTTCACAAAGACTTCCCATTCCTCAGTGAAGCCTTTCAAAGCTATCCTCACAAACTCAGAGTCAGAAATGACTTATCCAACTGCAGCTAGCTCATATTTTATCTGGGCCACCCGGGTAAAAAAAGAAGCTACACTCTCACCCATGGCCATCTTGGTTCCCTACAATTTTTCCTTGAGAGCCATTATCCAGTTCTCATACAAGCCTTTCAATGTAGTTCACATATTATAAGCAGTCTTTTTCTCAGCTACATGTATTATAAGGTGGTCCCTTATACCATCCAGAATCAATCTTTGGGCTTTGGCCTCTTTTACCTCATGAATATCCAAAGCAATAGGATCAGTATCAGCAGGAGGAGTTGCCAAGTGCTAATTATGGTCCATAGTATGTTTTCTTTGAGAACAGCAGTCATCCTGACTTTCCACTTCAAGCAATTGGACATACCATCCAACCGATCCTCATATCTGATGCATGCAGCCATCTCTGACAAAGAAAAAAAATAGACCACCAAAAGAACAATATCTTCACTCTTCCCCACCTCCTGCAAGTCACATCCAGATAAGGATTTTTCCAACAAACAAGTTGTTAAAAAATACAGCAATAACCCTTTCCCAACAACTCAACACTACTGTTGTCCCCACAATCAGCTGTAATCTAAGAGCCTCAACTCTGATACAATGTAGAAATATTAACAAAAATTTCAAACTTTTGTCAAATACTTACTTTGCCCAGATTTCAGACTTAGACATGTCATTAATAAAAAACACTTCTCATGCATTTAAATCAACAACCCAACAAGCTGAAACACTGAAACTAAGTTTGTAGCAGCGGAAATACACAAAAAAATAACAGACTCATAAACCCATAAAACAGTAGAAATTTGGTCCATGTGACCCTTGAAAAACCCCACCCCGGGAAAAACCAGTCCAAGAGAGATTTTGTTGCAGCATTTATCAGGTAGAAAATAAATTTACGGCAACATTTATTTCAGCATTAATGACTGTACCAAATTTCTCGATTTCCGTTCCCACCTCGATTTCTGTGCCCAGCAGACTGTACGGACTATACGGATTTCTGTGCTCAGGAAAAAAATTCTTCTTGAAAATCGTGCCCAAAAAATTTTTCTCGAACTTTGTGCCACTGCTGTACCGTACGAACTGTTCGAGACAATAAAACTCAGCAGAAACTAAATGCCTCAGGAAACTACCCAGCTCCTTGGGATTTGTGCCCACTTAAGAAAAAAAATCTCTTTGGGATTTGTGCCCACTTGAGAAAAATTGCAACTCCATCTCTCTCTGCAAATAACTCAGCGAAATGCTCACTCTTGGAAATGTCTTTCTTCAAACTTGCCTTGCACACTACCCTAGGCTCTCTCTTATAACTTGAGAGTGACTTTTCACCTTCCCCATTCCCTAAATCCAAAGGCCAAGATTCAACCTTGTCTAAGATTCAATCTTGTATTTTCAAGATCAAGGGTTGGAAACTTTCCCCCCAAAAGCAGTTACAGCAGTGCACTTTATGAAACAAGTGCACTTTGTCTCATAAAGTCACTTTATAAAATTAAAACAAGGAAATACTTTACAAAAAGTCCCATGTACATAAGAGTCACTTTAAACTTTATAAAACAACATTACAAAGTAAAGTAGCCTAGCTAGTGCATGGTCACTTCCGCATACAAGACAAAAACATGCGAGTGCCTCCATAGTTAAATCTCTAACAACCATGCTTATGTATGAGTGTCTAAATTATCATATTCAAAATTATTTGTTAAATCTCATATATAAGCATTTAAGAAAGCTAGATATCAATTTTCAAAGTATCATAAGCATCTTAGATCTAGTTTAGGAAAGTTCATTTCCAAGCAAACTTGTTTAAAGTTAGATCTAAATCTTGTTTAGAATAAATTCTCTTGGATCAGTCTAAAGTTAAATTTAGCATCAAGGTGCTTATTTTTATTGGATGCACCAAAAACAAGCCAAGATCCCAAGGAAAGCTTATTTTCCTTGGTTCAATTTTTGTATTTTTTTCGTAGTTTAACTTAGCACTTTTTTAGTAAATTTTGTGGGTTGTCCAAACTCCAAAGACACTTCCAAATTGTTTTGGGGCACATTTGACTAACGTATGCTTGCTGGTTTTTAGCAGGTCTACTAAAAAAGAGAAGGAGACGCTGCCCAAAATTCCATTTTTGGGCCATCCGGAACTTCCCAGGGGTTCCCCTTACTTCCGTGGTTCCTTTTCTAATATTTTGTAAGCCTTTGGATCCCAAATAGCAAGGACCAAAGAGCATTTCTCATCAATCTTTGTAACCAAGATCAATAAAAATATCTTGAGTAGGCTCTTCAGAGCCCACTCCCCATCCCCCCAAGGGGGATCCATGTCTTTGTCCCTTTTTTTCATTTCCTTGTTTTAGGTTTAATTTCTTTGTGCAGGATAGTATACTTTGATAGATGTTGCAATTTGTTATATCATTCAAAATCTATTTGTTAAAGTAATACAACTACTAATCCCACGACTTCCCGAGTTACCCGAAAGGGGAAAGAGATGCGTGGTAGGACTAATTAGAAAACATTTACTTATTTCCTTTTTTCTTGTATTGTTCTTTACTTTTCCACAAATTTACACCCCTTACTCTCTTGACTAGGGCTTTAGCCTGAAGGAGATTCTTGGGGATTTAATAAACAACCAAACACACTACAACCTTAAAATCCTTAAAATCAACAAGGCTCCATTGTGTATGCTCTACACTGCTACGGCTCGACCAAATTGTTCGCTGCATCAAAAGCAGCGTGGGTGGCTAGTTTAATTAGATTTCACATCTAAATTAACCTCCCCAGGCGAAAATCCAACGCCTCGATTTGATTTGTTGCGGGGGAAAATTCACACAGGAAGCGGTAACAACTGGGTAGTGACCTCAAGACACCGTCAAGCTACACTCTTGTTGGTGTAGTGTTGGACACGTCTCAGAGACTCCGACCCAGCCCACATACTCGTCATGTGGAGCCGCATCGAATAAGGGTTTTGGACATACTCTGCATACTCTCAGGTATATTTGGAGTTCCCTTCCCCCTAATTTAATTCACCCATATTCCACAATAATTTAAAACTTACCAAAAGACAATTGCAAAACATCAACTTCAGCATTCTCAGCACATACAATCTTGTGACTCCATTTTAATTCAGCACCGGTCTTTATCATTTCTATCTATATAATTTATGAGTTGAAGGATTCATTTAAAACTCCTGTGCTATTTATGCCGATGTAATTGGTTCATCTTACAAATATCTTGTTCAATTATTGTTGTTTAAAAGAACTCCTAAAAAGCTCACTCATCTAAACCATGACCACTAAAGCCTAATCAGCCTTAGCAACTCCTAGGGTCTACCCCCCTTGGCTTCGTTAGGAGTTGGACTAAACGGAGGAGTCAAGAACAAGGTGTAAGCGTTGACTCGAGACTTGCCCCCAAGAACACATCGAGTGGCTTGAAGATTCCTGCCACGTTCCCCCCCAGGTGTGTGAAAGGAAGCAACAAGGACCACCCCCATGGCTTCATTAGGAGAAAGCCTAGACGGAGGAGTCAAGATCAAGTGACGACACTTGACTCTTACTTGCCCCCAAGGTCGCACCTAGTGGCTTGAAGATTTCTGCCACGTGACTCGAGGTGCGAATTAGGCGACAACGAGATGTGTGTAGTATTAAATTGAGCACATAGATCTGTGAACAAACACACAACTCACAGGATAGATCACACAATTTACTCAGTTATTGAAGAATGAAACAGTGCAAAAATGGCTTGCAGCTGTGAATGTTTTTCATTAATCAAAGAGTTATTAGATAATGATTACAATGAAGTACAATGGCTTTAATAGCCACAAGTAATTCGAATCCACATGAGGAAATTCGAATTGATTAGACTCTACTTGACTGTAGGTAGCTAAGACCTTGTCTAAATCACTATCGGAGGACTCAATAGTTAACTGACCTTGTCTAAACCATAACCGGAGTTCATCGAAGCTCTAAAACACAACTCAAGTGTTACATTCAGTGTTGACTAAGGCTAACTGACTGTGGTAGGTGAGAAATGCGCCCCTCCTAAGTGCAGTCATGTAAACCTAGCGCTAACTGAATGTAGAGGACTAGAACTGAATGTAACTAACTCCTAACTTAACTTCACTAGTCATCAACTAAACTGAACTAACCTTGGTTGGTTTCAGCACTCCCAGTGGCTCCTAAATTGGAGGGATTGGTATAGGAGGCTCCTAAACTGATGCAATCAAGTGCAATCAATGGCAATAGGCCTCAATTAGTGTTCCCCACACTTTAGTAACTAAAACATGTGCCCTAATTAGGCCAAGTGGACCCAGTGGTGCTAGTGACTAAAAATAGACTGGAAGGACTCCCGATTTAGACATATGACCAAATTGGACAAGGGAGGATTAATAATCCTAACACCCCCCTGAATGCTAACTTGGACAATCTGTGGGCCCTGGTAACTAAGACCATAGGTCACCCATTACATCAAGTAAAGTAAAGTAACTACTCAAAAACAAGGTGCTGTGGAAAAACCACATGGGAAAAAATCCCCCCCTCTAATTAAGCAGGTAGAATCGGCATCAATCTGGTTCTTCTGTGCACAGGTATCTTGGGACCTGGCATGTGAACCTCTCCATCATTATGTCTGGAGGAATCTTCCTCTTTGGAAGAAGAATGATATGCTCAACTAAATCAGAAATATAGATAGCTGCCGGATGAAGACTGGACCCATGTAGAGCAACTGAAGTCAACTAATAAGTGAGAAAAGCATCTTCAAGATTAATTACATGTGAGGAACACTCAAGAAACTGATATGTTGTAGCCATGAACAGGAAACCATGAGTGGTAAGAACAGCCCCAAGTGTTAGGAGCAAGTGTCTAGGCAGATGCAGAAAATCTTCCTCTTTACCAGTTCTATGAGGAGATGAACATGTGATCAATGGTAGAAAAGCACTGGGACTGTTGAGAGCGAATGCTTGAGCTCCATAGTCTGATATAGCTTCTGAAATAGCTAATGAATCACATAATAAAATATCAGCAACCTCATATTAGGAAACTAACACCAAATCCCCATCAGCAGTTTTGAAGAGAAAGTGCGATACTTGATTTTTCACACCGGAATTGGTGAGAGCAGCTACAAGCATGACTGAAAGCTCTTGGATTTTAAAATATGAACCAAATAATATCATATCAGAAAGTAAATCATATCTAAATAGGTTCAAAACAAATCCAAAACTGTGAAATGGAATCAAATCCCCAGCAGCAGTTTTGTAGGAGACTTGCGGTACTTGTTTCTTCACACCGTTGATGAGAACAGCTACAAGCAGTACTGAAAGATTATGAATTTGATATATTAAATCAAATAATATCAGATCAGATCTAAATAAGATCATATCAGATCCAATAAGGTTAATATCATATTCAAATAAATGGTTAACCGAGACGGTGGATGCACAGCTTTCTTCTTCTTCAAAATTCTGAATTTTGGTGCATGCAATCCTACAGGAATTTGCTGGAAAATCTAGATCATGGGGAGCGAATGGATCACTCTGGTAATCTGATATTTCTTCCAAAATATCCAAGGTATCACATATTTGCACACCAACAACAACATTAGAGGGAGAAAAATCAAATTTTTCTTCACTTTCGGAAGCAATTACTGGTAAATTTTGCACAGAATTCAAAGGAAAATCACTGGTGAATGTTTGCATGGAAGTGCAACAGTATTTTTCTTCAATATCAGAGATTCGAATGTCTTCTTCTGTTTCAGCCATATGAGGAGATGAGATATCAAAGATCTCATAAACTTCCGGAGCATCAGGAGAAGGAGTAACTGCATGGCGAATGTCTTCAATTCGAATTGACTGTGTAGAAGCTTCTGCTCCTTCTTCATCTTGAACAACTTCATCAGAGAGAGTGGAGGCCGAGATTTTTGGATCAAGGATGCTTATGGTGCCGGATGTGCTCTCCAAAGTGCTATTATGATCCTCATCAATCATTCCAAAGGTCCTATCCAATCTTGTCCAGAGTTCCTGTGGATCATTAATAGATCTACTGAGGTAGCGCAAGCTAGGAGAAAGAGCCTGTTTCATTATTCCAAAAGCTGCATCACATGCATTTAGCCAGTCATTCTCACTCTCAAAAGACTCTCTACTGAATCCATCAGACACCCAATAGAGATCTTGTCTATTCAGAAATATAATCATCTTCACCTTCCATTCAAAATAGTCTGAGAATCGGGTGAGAAGAGGAGCAGATGAATTCATTTCGAAGTTGTACCTACAAAACAAAAAAAAGGGCACCGTAAGGTCAGACAGCCTGCACTTTTGGAATTTTCTTCACACCCAGCTTAGTTAATCAAGCAAGCTTGATCAACAATTCCTTTGCTTGGGGTATTAAGTGGTAACTTCTCAGCTTCTGGTGCAGTGCTGGAAGGAGCAATTTTGCTCAAAAAATGATCCAGTAAGAGCTCTAATACAATATTAAATTGAGCACATAGATCTGTGGACAAACACACAACTCACAGGATAGATCACACAATTTACTCAGTTATTGAAGAATGAAACAGTGCAAAAATGGCTTGCAGTTGTGAATGCTTTTCATTAATCAAAGAGTAATTAGATAATAATTACAACGAAGTACAATGGCTTTAATAGCCACAAGCAATTCGAATCCACATGAGGAAATTCGAATTGATTAAACTCTACTTGACTGTAGGTAACTAAGACCTTGTGTAAATCACTATCGAAGGACTCAATAGTTAATTGACCTTGTCTAAACCATAACCGGAGTTCATTGGAGCTCTAAAACACAACTCAAGTGCTACATTCAGTGTTGACTAAGGCTAACTGACTATGGTAGGTGAGAAATGCGCCCCTCCTGAGTGCAGTCATGTAAACCTAGCGCTAACTGAATGTAGAGGACTAGAACTGAATGTAACTGACTCCTAACTTAGCTTGACTAGTCATCAACTAAACTGAACTGACCTTGGTTGGTTTCGGCACTCCCAGTGGCTCCTAAATTGTAGAGATTGGTATAGGAGGCTCCTAAACTGATGCAATCAAGTGCAATCAGTAGCAGTAGGCCTCAATTAGTGTTCCCCACACTTTAGTAACTGAAACATGTGCCCCAATTAGGCCAAGTGGACCCAGTGGTGCTAGTGACTAAAAATAGACTAGATGGACTCTCGATTTAGACATATGACCAAATTGGACAAGGGAGGATTAATAATCCTAACATGTAGCACATCCCTAGGGCCTTCCCCGACCAACTCTTAGTTTAAAAGCGGAATTCCCATACCAACACCATCACTCCCACCCACAAACTCTAGAACCTAACCTCATATATTTCAGTACGGACCTACATTTAGGGCAAGTTTTAAACTTGTAGCCAAACACCAAAATTCCATTAAGTACAAAACTTTTGCAACCTATAGGAAAAATTATATTTGTAGAGGGCAATTTACATTTAGAATGTCGCATTTATAATTTTTATGTTCGAAAATATGACAATTGACAGCATTTATGATTGATGTACCTGAAGTTAATGAATAATATGACAGTGTGAGGTGCAACTGTGGTGAATTGATACAGTTGAAGGCCTACACGGGAGCTAAGATTGAGATCAAACTCAATTAATCATTTAATTTGGACTCATATCAAACTACAACTTCTTTGAATGTTTAGTGATTAAGACAAGACACCGACCTTTGAAGTAGTATCTCCATTGGGAGATTTGAGAATCATCCATATAACTTTCACTAAGACTAGTTGTCTACTGCATAAACAATGCATGGCTTAAGCATCATACTCTAGTTAATTCATTACCTATGAACTATTATGCCTTATGGTTTCCCTATATCCCTTTCTTCCTTGTACTTGTATTCAAATGTAGGAAACTCATGCACTAACTATAGATGCCTTAGGTGTGCTGAATTTCAATACTCCAAGCACCTCTACAATAAGAAATGAGGGAGGCTCATGAACAAGAGGGTGGATGGTGCCAAAATATAATATTATTTTTGCAGTAAGGTAATTTTCCTCCTAATATGAATATAGAGGATAGCATGCTTTGGTATATTGATCGAATTTTAGTTCCAGATGTGGCCAGATTGAGAGAGTAATATCTTGATTGAATCTCATGATATCCCTCTAGCTAACCACATGAAAGGAGATAATTGTTATATCCACTAGTACATAAAGCATAAGAAAAATGACAGAAACTATGTTAGTACATGTAACATGTGTCAAGTAAATAAAGCAAATAAGCAATCTCATATCCATTTCTTAATATCCCTACCTATTCTGGAGAGTAAATGGAAAGGTATTGCGTGGATGTTGCCACATGCTTTCCTAGCACAATTAGATAATACAACCAAATATTGGTTATGGTAGACAAGTTTGACAGCCAAATTTATCGTGTCTACATACAAGGGAGTAGACACTGTTAAGATATTGATTGGTGAAGGGTTTATCAAAAATTGGACTTCAAAAGGTCGTCAATGTCGTTACAAACTTCAAAGTTTACAAGAAATTTGCAGAGGGACATTAATTCCTTGGGCATTCATCTTAACTTCGCCAGTTCTGATCATCAACAATCAAGATATAAGAGAGGACAAGGTGTATAAAAGAAAGGGAAACAACTATCAAAAAGCCGAGAACAATGCCAGCATTCGCAAATAATGTTTCTAAATATTTTTTTTGCAGAATTTACAAACTAAAAACTTCGAGATTTATAACAGAAGGCCTTATTCTGTGATTTCTTAAGAAATTGAGGAAGCATAAGGAAATTTAGATGATAAGAAATATGTAAATCTTGAAATGGACCAAACGCATCTAACAATGAGCTACGAGTTACAACAGACCTTGCAATATCAAGGGCAAATCTCACTGCCTTCAGTGGTTTCAATGATCCTTTTCGTTTCAAATATGCAGACAGATCACCCTGCATCAAACAGCCAACAAGTCAAAATCTCTATAAAACTGTGTAATTTATCATGGTTAAGGTCTCAATTTATATAGTTAATTTATATCAATATATAACTATAACCCTGTGAATTCATATTTCAATTAATATATTGTCCTAAACCCGTGATCAAAAATGGTTTCTTTGGTTGAAAGATGCCCCTTTTGAGACCACTTGACATAGATATTAAATTTCATTGCCAGGACAGGGCCTACAGCAAGATGACTAAATAGATATATTTACAGCGGGCACCTTGTCAGCAACAATGGTTTAACACACAATGAGAATCAAGATGTCATGCACCATCATGAACCCATAAAGCTTCCCAGATATGAACAAATCATATCAAACGAAATTTCGCAATCATAGCCACAAAGTTAAAACAAAACATACATGGCACCCAAAGAAAAGCAAAAATGCCACATTGAAAGAGGAACAGAAAGTATGCAAATAACTATTGCAGCATACAAATAGAACTAAAACATCCAAAATCTGAAATAATCTCGTAAACAAATTTAATAAAGTGAAGGAAATTTCAAGGTTAATCAAATTTAACCTTTTAATGAACAAAGCATATTTGCACTGAAGGCCTTTAACTAAGGTGCTAAAATATGCTATGCCAATATAGAGCCAACCAAAAGTAGGAAAAAATAACAAGATTCTCTTAAAATTCAAGAGAACTTTGTGGCTTGACTGCGATCTCAATGTTCCAAAAATAACTATGATAGCAAGTCAATCTCCCCTTCCCCTATACCCACCTTGATCTGTCTCAGATCCATCAAAAATCTATATCCAAATAAAATTGCTGGTATTTTAAGAAACGTGCACATTCATATTTAACACAAGAAAGTGGAGAGGAGTCTAAATATTAGCTATGCAGCAAATACTACAGGGATAGTTCTCTTAAAAATAAGAGTCCTTTAACAAGTGGTGATCTGTAAACGAGGGACTTATAACCCACTCATTTCACCAACATGGGTACCTCTGGAATTATTTCTAGTCTATATTCTGTGTTATATAGGCAGCTCTATTCTTCGGAATGCAAGCCATACACAGGATTATAATTATTCAAAATGCATGGAGGTGTGTACCTCTCTCACTCTCCTTTTCCTAAAACTGCCAATCTCAACATTTCACTCACAAAAATATGAAAACAATTAGATGCGCCCAACATAGTTATGGCTGCATTCGAGCGACAAAGAGAATAAAACAACTCACTCTATTCAATAGTCACGTTAAATACAACAATCCCAGTTATTGTTATGAGTCCATTGACATGTACGATCCAGCAATGAGAGAGTTGACCAAGCAATAAGATAATCAACCCAGCAATGAAGAGAATCGACCATAGGTAAGATAAATTAACTGGAAAGAGAGGTAATTGACCAGCCAATGAGAAAAACACCCAGGCAAGAGAGAATTTACTTGGGTAGCAGGAAAAAAGTCCAACCAAGAAAATAACCAATAACCAATTTAGCAGCTACCTATATTAATGCAATGATTCCAGAATGGAGGCCATTGATATCTGGTAACGGATAAACATCAGACGGTAGGAAAAAAATGGTTCTTGGAACCTCCATTAGACAAGAAATACCAAGAACACATTAAATCTATCAAGCTAATTGCAAATCCCTCTCAGACACACTCTCATTGCTCATTGGCAACCATTAATAACACTGAGGAGCTCATTATTCAACACAGAAACAAGGAAAACATTGCATGAGAAGACATTACATACCCTAGAAACCCAAATATGAAAACCACCATTTGAATGATAGAAAACCAACATTTGAATGATAGCTTAGCATATTCTGGCAATCTCCTCTAGTTACACTGTTGCTCATGGCTTGCTCACATCCTCTGTGTATTCTCCTCTCTGTGGCCAAAGACCCTTTGAGAATAAAAAATACCATGAGATATAGGAGAGATGGAGGGTAATGGTAAGGCCAAGGGATTGACCTTCCGGTTTCCATTCCCCCCTCTCTTTTCCTCTCCTATTCTATATTTTCTTTTGTAAATTTTCATTACTTCATTATTTTCTTCTCCTTTGTCTTATTTCACTTTACATTGTAATGTATTTATGTATTTCCTAACCTTCTACATTGTCGAATTATATTCTAGGTACTGAGTCTTACATCCATTAGTTGGTTTAGATCCAATTTCGTAGGTGGCAAGTGTGAGGGGTTCATTGTCAACCCAAAAGGATACCCAATATCTCCTTTGCATGGAACTCGGGCACAGCTCCGAATAACGATGCAAAGGCATCAATTGTTTGGCAAGGTCTTACTCTCCTATATATCTAATCCCACCCTGTCATTTCAATAAATGGGGAGTCCATGCTAGTTGTTGGAGCAATGTGAAGTTGTAATTCCATCTTTTCCCTACAATCTCAAAATTCTTCAGTGTTTGAAGATCCTAGACCAAAAATTTGTAGATGTCTCCTTCTACCACATCCTCCGAGAACAATTCTGAAGTAGATGCAATGGTAAATAAAGGTGCTAGGCTTGGCAAAGGTTCATTTATCGTCAATGACAAAGACCATGTACACCACACCACTCGCCACAGATCATGATTCTTCCTAATTGGCATGCACCCCAAATGGCATTTATATGTTTTATAGGTTTCAAAATTGATAAGAGGGGGATTCACCCCACTCCGCTTGGGTCAAATCAATTTAATTTGGGAAGGGAGAATCTTTACTCTCCACCCACCTACCAACTCGCTTTGTCATTTCACATGCTCAAGCTCAAGAGGTTAGTCGGCCTCCTTTCCATTGTCTTCCCTAGGACCTACCTCTTTGTTTGCATATCTGATGATTCCCTTGGACTATCCAGACTCAACCTTTTCCTTTTGTGTCTGGCATCAACCCTACCATTTAACCTGCCTGGTGTTGCATCCTTGGACTCTTTGGGTCTCTAAAACAACCAACGACTTTGCCAAGGCTATTAGCAGGCTTCTTCCCTACACCTCCATCTTAGTTGTCGTTTCTATGACTCATTCATGTTTCCTCGGACCTCTACTACCTAACATAGGAACTCAAAGAATTGCAAGCCCAAATGAAAAAGTGCGAGTATAACTGTGAAACTACCAAATAAATCACGTCCAACAACAGATTTTTAGCTATGGGTTGTTGTAAGGTTGGATGAATTAGATGCTATAAGAGAAGAAAGCACACAGTAGTTCCAAGGCAACATGCAACAACACCTCCATCAGCTCTAGGCTTGGGAAGCAAGGCCCATCTTGATTTGCCTCATCTCAATGCTCTATTTCAAGAACAATTTGCTGCACTAGATTCACTCTCCAGGGCATTAATGACCTCAAGCACCAATTGGGTTCCTCCTCCTTCGCTCAGACAGCCCCCTAATGGAACCCCTCTTGGAGGTTATGTTGGGTGACTAGAGTGTATCTCTCACACCTTAAATATTCTTTGAGCACAGTGGACTTGTGGAGGCCTATCTGAGTGATCTATTATGATGGGTTTTCCTTGTATTGCTCAAGTGCCCTAGTTGAAGGTGGCTTTTCTTGGACTTATCTTTAGCTCTCCTAATCTTGAAGATGCTATTTTGTACACCTCCAATCCTATTCTATAATCGCTCAAAGGGGTAGTGATGAAAGAGATCCTTTTTTGTTCATGAGATTGGGGATTGCTCGAGTTCTCTTGTCTTCACACCCCACTTTTTAATTTGAGTGACTGTGAAAAAGCATACTATTCATTGAGTTAGAGGCCACCCTCATCGAACAATGGTGAGAAAAAGTGCTTAGGAAACAACTTAATGTCCCCTGGAGTGTTTTGTAGTTGAAACCATTATTTCCAAACTTTGTAGTACTTGCATCTTTGGAATAAATCATAAATGTAACATCTTCTTTGGTGGCTAGATCTCAATTGATGGATGTGTTTTCTCACTCTCTGAATCAGTTAACATCAAGAACCACTCTCTTGATTTTCTAACTCTCTAACCCAGGGAATTCAAGGCGCTACTGTCATAATTGATAATCTACAATTTAAAGCTGTTTTTATATTTATATATATACACTTTAAGGGCAGATTTGAAGTGTTTCTAACAGAAGAATTGCACGGTTTCTAAAGCAGAATTAAATTATTAGGTGTAAATCTGCATCATAGTTTGCTGTACATATTTATTTCACAGATTTTAGGTATGATTTTTATATAAACGCAAGTGTATTTCATTATTTAAAATGAATGATGACAAGTGTGATTTAAAATGAATAATGATCTTTCATTTATAGACCTCATGGTGACCATTCAAATCCACCTTTTAATAATCACATTAATGTCCTAAATCACATAGTCTAGGTGTGTTATATATATATATATATATATATATATATATATATATATATATATATTNAATTGTTATTTCTAGTCAATTATTTCAGCATTCACATAGATAGCACTGCTTTCCTCTATCAATTCCCAATTGAATGACAAAGGTAAAGTTTATGAACTGTTTGGAAAGGTAATTGTACGAAGTAATAAAACAACCAAATTGTAACAAATAAAAATTAAATAATTATCATTAATAAATATTAATTAATTAGGTTAACTAAGGGACATATCTCTTAAGACCTAAATATACGGGCTACTTTACCACTGTAAAATCATCATTCATATTCATATATACTCTTATATAATTATCCAGCATAGAACTATTTTCTATTGGACTATTCAATTGAGATAGCTTTCGAGAATATCCGGATATGGATATTACATTGGTATGAGAGCGATCCGGCCCTTGGCTATTATTTACACTTTGTGTAATTTGGTTTTTAACCATTATCCCAGGGTTTCCCTGAAATTGTGGTATTTGACCAAGAAGGAAAAAGAGAAGAGGTAAGACAATAATAAAAAAGGAAGAAGAAACAAAAAGAGGAAAGGGAAGAAAAAGGTAAAAAAATAAAAAAAGATGTAAAAAAAGAGAAAAAAAAAAGTTAAAAAGAAAAAGAAGAAAGAAGACATTTGAATGGAAAAGGACAAAAAAAGAAGAAGTAAAACAACACATGGTTTGCAAAACCACATGCGGTTTTTGAAAGTTTCAAAAGTTTATTAATTATATATAGATATATATTATTGGGTTATAGGTATATATATTCTTTATCAAATTTTATTATTTGGTTTACAAAGTTCGATGTATTCCATGTTGGTATAGTATTATTATTACTTTTAATAATAGTAATAATAATTGGATCAAAAAAATGATATTGACAAAAATTTCAAAAAATGAAGAATATGGATTTTAATGTTGAAAAGAAGGAAAAGTTTCCTATCACCTCAAAAAGAATTGTTTCAATACTATTTAGAATTAAAGGGACACTTGCAGTAAAGGATCTCACTATTTCTATTGCACCCACTGAAAGTAATAATTATATTAGTACTCAATTTGCTAACCATTTAGTGATTCCCGAGTCAAATATAGGTGAAGGGCTAGACTTTTGGGACAAGAAACAATTTGAAATAAGTGGCTTACAATTCAATGTTGGAGATTATATGGTCACATCAAAATTCATCGTTAGTTCCTTATGGAGCTTTGACAGTGACATAATTTTGGGTTTACCTTGGATAAGAACATTGGGTTTCTCCCAAGGTTCCACAAATGACTCGAATGTCTAATCATCACCCAAATTCTAAAAGTTGTTATGACCAACATCAAAGTGAAGAGGAAAATAAAAAGTGTTCATCTTACATACAAACCAACTACAACATTGAAAAAGAACGAAGACAATATCGACAACTTTTAAAGGAAGCCTACAATTAGAAATTCTATACGATTAGTCGATCATCAAATAGTTCCGATGAAAGTAGATTTGGGATGGATCACACCTCAAAAAATGCAACACATTAGTTCAGGACTCCGAAGATTATACCGCCTAGTTTCATCAAGTATTGCAAATCCAAGCTCACAACATCATGAAAAGTCATTACGAGCAAGAAAACAAAGTCTTACAATAAACTATGCTTTGAGGACAAAGAATGTTTAAGGGGAAGGCAATATAACAAATAAAGATTAAATAATTATCAATAATAAATATCAATTAATTAGGTTAACTAAGGGACATATCTCTTAGTGAATAGTCACTATGTAAGGCCTATATATACGGGCTGCTTTACCATTGTAAAATCATCATTCGTATTCATATTTACTCTTATTTAATTATCCAGCATGGAACTATTTTCTATTGGACTATTCAATTGAGATAGCTTTCGAGAATATCCGAATACGGATATTACACAAATCAACTAGAACAATATTGCCATGCATAGGACCATACAAAGATTAACAAGTAATGAACTAGAATATCGTATTATTGTTTCTTTACAAACATCTTCATCATGGCATAAACCATGGGTTTTGAGACCATAGAACTATTGAACTATGAAATTAATATTGTAATTTTGAATCTCACAACCCAAGCAAGTGAGATTTCCGACTACATGAAACAAAGATGTGCAAAGGTGCATTGATTCAAATCAATAATTGGACAATTTGCAACTCACAATTAATGCATATAAGGCTTATCACATGCCCAACGACCTAGCGAACTGGTACAACGCAAAATTAAAGGGAATAAATTTAGCAACTCAACTGGGGAATGAAAACAATGGGCAATAATTCTTTCACTATAGCCATTGATCTCATCTAAATCAAATAGATGGATGGTCTAAGCCAGTTGGCTATTGTGGTCAATAAAACAGATAAAGAAAATCGATTGCAAACAACAGCTGACCTTTCTACAACCTACTTTCATTATAATACAACAAAACGCAGCATAGAACCAAAATTCAATCACACAAACATTCAACACAATGAACAACAAAAATTAATCTGGAGAAACCCAAAAGGAAAAAAAACTCCAATATCGAATGGCCATGGTCAATCTTTATTTCTCAATTTGTAGATTACAATGAAGTTTGGCTCTCTGGATCATTTACATTCATTTCATAAGAATTTTTATGCAACATTCCTTCTCGTCTTTGCCAAAGAACCCCATATAATTTGTTCAGTGTGTTTTTCTTGAGTTTTTAGAAGATTGAGGTCTATTGGGGATTTAGCTAAAAATCCAAGCATCCTCGACTACTGAGCTTCCGAAGAGTCCAATGCTTCCCTTCTATTTTTTGTCTTTTCCTAGCATCACTCCAATGCATGCTTTCTTTATTTCTCTTGTGTTTCTCTCATTATTTTTAAATTTCTCAATGCTTACTTCAGTAGCATGACATTATGTAGAGGCGTCGTAGTTGGTTGATCGAACATGCAGCCGTTCACACTATTAATTGCAGCTCCTACCTCATCATCAACTTCTATAGCCATGAACTTCGGCGAGACTTCTTGATTTGTTGAGCTCCTTGCATCAACCTAAGCCATTAACCATTTAATGATTTCATGTTTATCCAAATTGGATCACCCCTCCTATTGGAAATGTTTTGGTACCCAAAAGCTTCCAAGGACAAGTGAGGGAACTTGATTTCAACTTGGTTCCTCTTACACCATTTTGCTCTCCTTGGTGTTTGTCCTTCAAGGTTGATCTACCATACCTCTTGTCCTGTACAAGACACCCTTTCCTTTCTTTTGAAAATTGTATCCTCCTTCAACTCTTCAAGGATATTTGATGCAAAGTCTTGTATGGTGGGAAGAACCCAATGCTCTTCATCTCCATGCAACATTGAAGGCTTGAAACAACCTCAAATATTCCATCTCCACCACAAAAACGATCTACATATAAGGAGGATATCTCAATCTGAAAGTATGCTCATTCACCTACTCAATGATATCAGAGGTCCTACATCTCAAGGCTTGAGCTTTTTTGTTGCCCCTTGCAGGATTTCCTTATAAAAGTAAATCTACTCCCTCAAAGACAAGCGAATTATGCAAGAGGGGACATCTAGAGTACCTCAACATTTGTAATAGGAATCTAGGACCAATTTATAGCCCCACAGGTATAGCTTTGGAGTCAAACTTCTCATTCTGGACATCAAAAGTCAAAAATCTGTTGCAACAGATGGAATCATTGAAAACCGAAAACAATAAGCTTCATTTAGAAATGCAACAGACCAAACAAGAAATGTGCATTCTTTCAAATTGAGTAACTGAAGTGGAATCAGAATACTTATCCCTCGAGAAATTACTAAACAAAGGGAAAGTATAGGAATCTCTCCAACCCCTGAATGATGCCTTACATGCTAAAATTCTCGACGTTAAAAACAAGCACAAGGAGATCCAAAACCAGTAGGTCACTTCTAAAGTTTCAAACAAGAAACATAACACATCTTAACTCTAGGACAAAGGTTGTTAGAGGTGGGGACAGAGCCCCCCCGCCCCCCCTCTTGTTGTGGTTGAGGAAGTTGTACTAGCTAAGCTAGTAAAAGAGCAAAATTGGAGGGCCCGTGAACTGAACGTGAAGGTCCTTAAGCAGACTTCCCTCACCCGCCCCTTCCCCAAACCCCATGTATGTGGGTGCAATGTTCCTCTAAGATTACCTCAAGCTTCTCAATACTTCACTTGAGAGAGCTTGGTTTAGTCATGATACTACATTATTCATTCAGTTTAAGTCAATAGACGATAGACTTTAAGCTCTTGGAGCCAAACTAAGGTTTTTCTCTCTCCTTGGTTGGATTTTCCTAGACATTGATCTCACTAGATCCTAGGTTACAAAGCTAAAACGCTCTAGGGAGCTAGTTAAAGCAGCACAACAAGCAAGGAAATGGGGAGTCATCCAAGACCTCCAAGCCATTATTCGAGATCAACACCCCCAAGGCATTATTGGTCTGGGTTCTTCAAATGATTAGCCTGATGGAGGAGACATTAAGGTGTACGGATTTCAATGGGGTGTAGGAACAATAATGGGTCATACTAGTCTTTGTCGAGAATGTTATATGATGCTCTTGATTCATATAATCTCCATTTTATTACCAACCATGAGAGTCTTGTCGGGCCACTTTAGGACATTGCAGGTTATCATTGTTTTTTTGCATGTCGACAAGAAACTAGGTCCTCATGTGGGGTCCGAGGCTCATGTGGAATGGCATGTTAGGAAGAGAATCTCTTCAAGGTACGGTCTCTTTGGTAACAATGGATGATTTTCTCAGGTTATGTGAGTCCAGCTCAGCAGTTTGCCCCTCTCCTCCAAGATGTCCACATAGCAGTTTATTACTTCGCCTCAACCTCATCTCAATTTCATATTTATGGAGAGTCCAACAGTGACCCTTACTCGAATCTATATTCTAGCATCATTAAGTATTCAACGGTAGGGGAGGTCATCCTTTTGAGCAATTTTAATGCCTGCACAAAATCCCTTTAGGTCTCCCTCAAGGACTACTATGAGGACATGTTCTGTGTTCAAGAGATCAATCCAGTTTCAATGGGACTTCACCGATCATCTGACAATGCTTTAGGGCCTCTTCCAAGGTAAAGCAGACACCTCCTACGGCTTGGAGAATCCCATGAGCTATTGATCCTTAACAGCCTCCCTACTTCCCTACTTCCTGCACCTTCGCTTCTCAACCTCACAGTGGCAATACAACGATGGCGAATTAAATCCTTTCCAGTCAGGACCTACTCCCCTTTATTCATCACTTCTCGATAACCCCAATCCTCAGGCCAACCATCCTCTCCTCTCCTTCTCCCTTAGGACTGGCACTGCTCCAACCCCAACCACTCCCCCTCCAGGCCCACCTCGGACCACTATCCCAATGAGTTTTGGGTGTTTTTGTCATGGGGGTTGCAAAGTGTTGTCCTTAGTGTTTATTTATGTAAAAAGTGACGTTATGTAAATAAAGTGTCCTTTTATATTATGATTTTTTTATAAAGTCCTAAAGTGCATTAAATGCACATTTAATAAAACATAAAAGTGTTTTATTGTGCATTTAACATGAACCTTTAGATCAAGTTAATCTAATCTATTGATGAGTTGGTTAAAAGGTAGATAGGGGATTCATGACATAAAAAGAGGTCATGGGACAAAGAGAACACGCACCAAGGGTTGAGCGAGAGATAGAAAAGAGCATTTTCTAAGTGAGGATTACGACACGATTTCCAAGAGATTTCAGCAATGCTTGAGTGGCTCAATTTCCAAGAAGAACAGAATTATCCTTGGCACATTTCCCAAAAAGACTGGCAAAATTTATTGCATAGAAAGTACAACATTAAATGCTAGTAGAAATTTGCAAATTGGAGCATTTTTAGACTAGCACAAATTCCTAAAAATCTGACAATCTGTACCTTCATTCATTGTTGTAGCAGACTAGCACATGTGGCGCGCATAGTTTGAGGCAGTTCTAGGCATAATAATTATCAGTTTGATTGGGTCGTACAGTAGCAGCAGATTGGCATGTGTGGGCAGGTCGTACAACTGTTCAGTAGCACAGAAATCGAGGCATCCGTTTGAAGGTTGAGATAAGCGATCTTGCTAATATTGTTTTGATTCTCTGTGGAAAAAGTAAATTTCTGTAAGAAGCTCAGTTGCTCTTAGTTCAATAAAATTTCTCTAACAGGTTTTCCCAGTGTGGGTTTTTTCCTGGTCAGTTTGACCTAAATCATTGTGTTAATACTATTGATGTTCAGAGTTTGTTTATTTGAATTACTTGACATGTGTTTTAACTCTTTAAATCTAAAAGTGTTTATGAGTTCAAAACCTCTGAGATGTTAAGTGTTTGACAGAACACATAAAAGAGACTTATTGTAATTTTCTCATAAAATCTTCATGGTATCAGAGAAAGGCAGTAGGCAAAAAGTTTAGGTTGTGATTTCAGAGTTGGGCAAAACATTTATGACAGTCCTTCAGTTGTTTTTGATGTTCTTGTTGGTTGTGAGCAAGGGTTGATTGCCATGATGAGCATCAGGTATGAGGACAGGTTGGATGAGGTGTCCACCTTCTTTCCATGGAAGGTGAGAATAACTGCAGTGCTCAAGGAATGGAAGATATGGAAATTTTCCAACACCACTGTGACCAAACCCACTAATAAAGATGAGCTAGAAAAGCATGAGATGCTCAAGGCTAGGGCTCAGAGGGTTATATTAGATGGGGTTACAAATCATTTGATCCCTCATTTGGTTGAGAAGAAAGCAACCAAAGATATGTGGGACACCTTAAACCAGTTGTTTGACGCTAAGAATGAAAACAACAAAAAGGCACTTAGAGATAAACTATGTAATGATAAAATGATAAAAGATGAAAATGTGACTTTCTACCTAACTCGTGTTGCTCAGGTGAAAGATGAGTTAGTTGTAATAGGAGAGATAGTCCCAAATTTAGGGTTGGTGAGGATAGACCTAAAGGGCTTCACTAAAAACTCGAATGTGTTTGTCAAGTGCATTGTGGGAAGGGAGAAGTTGCCTAACTGGAGTAGGTTGTGGGATGATTTCATCAAAGAGGAGATCCGGGAGGGATCTCAAGATGGTCAAACTAGTGTTGACACAACGGAAAACGTTGTATTCACCACCAAAGTCAAGAACAAAAAAAAGAACTTGAGCAAAATCAGGTGTTTCTCATGCAACCAGTTTGGACACAATGCATTGAATTGTCCAAAGAATAAAGACAAGAAGAGGGGTGTAGCAGCATCTGCCTCAATAGAGAAGTATGTTGCTCAATTTGAGCAGGAGTTCTCTTTGGCATCCTTCAATTCCAGCGTAGGCAGTTCGAGTTTTTATGATTCATGGATAGATAACAGTGGGTCAACTAGGCACATGACTAGTTTGTATGATGTATTTCAGAGTATTACTGAGTTAGGTCTTGGAGACTTTGTGGAGACTGATATAGGGAGTCCTCAGGCAATAGTATGGAGAGTTGGAACAGTGTTGTTCCAATTGGAGTTTGGAGAGTTTCTGGAGGTAAATGAGGTCTTGTTTGTCCCAAGGATTAGAGTCAGCAAACTTGCAGTCTCATCCCAGGAGGATGATGGATTTGGACTATTTGTCAGATCTAGGCATGTATTTCTCTATCGAGTGGGAAATCCAGTTGACACTACTATTCTACTTGGAGACAGGAGGGATAGGCTCTATGTGCTGCGAGGAGAGGTTGTATTTCCAAGATCCGTCGGCTAGTTGTCCGAGACAAAGTTCAAGGATGGAGCAAAAGCTGCAAGTGGCCAGTTGATGTTTCCAAACGAAGAGAGTGAGTCTCTTCAAAGTACTGGTAGGAGGCTCAACTAGTATGATGTACATGAGTCGGTATAGGAGACTACCGCAGAGTCTCGAAGTTCAGAGTTCCGAGTTGTGTTTAGACACTTATCTCCTGGCCAAATTCTAAAGCAAGAGGGAGTTGCAGAAAGGAGCATGGACCCAGGTGGAGGAGATACAGACAGTGTCAGAAGGACCTCCCTCGTTAGGAGGGTGTGTTAGAAAACAATAACTATGAAGGTCTTCCTCGTGAGTTTTGGGTGTGTGTCATGGGGGGGTAAAGTGTTGTCCCTAGTGTTTATTTATGTTAAAAGTGATGTTATGTAAATAAAGTGTCCTTTTATATTATGATTTTTGTATAAAGTCCTAAAGTGCATGAAATGCAAATTTAATAAAAAATAAAAAGTGTTTATTGTACATTAAATATGAACCTTTAGATCAAGTTAATCTCATCCATTGATGAGCTGGTTAAAAAGTAGTTAGGGGATTCATGATATTAAAAGAGGTAATGGGACAAAGAGAACACACACCAAGGGTTGAGAGAGAGACTTAAAAGAGCATTTTCCAAGTGAATATCTAGGGCTCGATTTCCAAGTGATTTCAGCAATGCTTGAGTGGCTCAATTTCCAAGGAGAACAAATTTATCCCTGGCACATTTCCCAAGAAGACTGGCAAAATTTATTGCGCAAAAAGTACAACATTAAATGTTGGTACGAATTTGCAGATTGAAGCATTTTTAGACCGATGTGAATTCCTAAAAATCCCGTATGTACCTTCATTGTTGTAGTAGACTAGCACGTGTGGTGCACAGTTTGAGGCAGTTCTGGGCATAATAATTATCAGTCTAACTGGGTTGTACAACAACAGCAGATTGGCACATGTGGGCAATCTGTA
Organism: Pseudotsuga menziesii; assembly: GCA_001517045.1. Lineage (NCBI taxonomy): Eukaryota > Viridiplantae > Streptophyta > Pinopsida > Pinales > Pinaceae > Pseudotsuga > Pseudotsuga menziesii. The sequence continues at coordinate 1,427,417 of LPNX010128887.1, forward strand.
CAGCTTTTCAGTAGCACAGAAATTGAAGCATTAGTTTGAGGGCTAAGATAAGTGGTCTTGCTAATATTGTTTTGATTCTCTAAGTGGAAAAAGTAAATTTCTATAAGAAGTTCAGTTGCTCCCAGTTCAATAAAATTTCTCTCAAGGGTTTTTCGAGTATGGGTTTTGCCCTGGTCAGTTTGACCTAAATCATTGTGTTAATACTGTTGATGTTCAGTCACTTCAAAGTTTGTTTATTTGAAGTACTTGACATATTTGTTTTAACTCTTTAAATCTAAAAGTGTTTATGAGTTCAAAACCTCTGAGATGTTAAGTGTTTGACAAAACACATAAAAGAGACTTATTGTAATTTTGTCATAAAATCTTCACTGCAAAGTACACCTGTCTTTAACCTACCATCTAGGAGGCTACCCTTACAACCTACACCCACTCCACTCAATCCATCTCCCCTTCCCTAAAACCTAGGTCCTTTCCCATGAACCAATGGTACAATGAGGACTGCAAGCACCTCCACACCAAACTTTGACATGGCTTTACTTATGGTCACTACTCCTACCCCAATCTTAAAGCTTCCTATCTTCGACTCCTCTGACACAAAAAACGCATCTTCATCTCTCATATAAGATGGGAGTTGAATTCTTCCCTTATACACTCCCCCAAAAAATTATGGCATACCATCTTCCCTTGCCACTCTGATTTCCCAAAATCGATGTATTCCCACACCTCCTCCCTCTATGATATCCTTGCGCAACCCCTTATCCAGGTTACCTCTCCCCCTGCTCTTGCCACTTATTCACTCCCAATGATATTCGAGAGGCTATCAAGGTAATGAGTACCTACAAAGCAATGAATGTGGAGGGGTTCCAAGTTGAACTCTTCAAGCATGACCTACACACACTTGATTGTCACCTAGTTGATCTATTTAACCATGTAGTCCATACAGGATTTCCAAACCCTTGGTCACATTATATTATCCACTCGATCGATAAATCAGGCCCTAGTGCAGATTCCAATATTTACAAAACAATCATGGCTGGCCACACTTTCTCCAAACTATATGCTAAAATCCTCCATATGCGACTTTTTGGAGAGCTTGAGCGACAACATCTACATCTCAGAGATAGAGGACAAGCTATCTTCAGACCATTGACCACATTATTACACTTTAGGCCATTATCAAGGAGGAACACCATCGCTCTTCAAAAGTTTACTATTGCTTTGTAGGCTTTCGAAAAGCATTCAAGTATGTCCCAAAGTGGCATTATTCCAAAGGCTTAGAGGGATTGGCATTTCTAAGATCCTTTTGACTGCCATTATGAGATTATATGAGTCAGTCCTTGGTCATCTCCACATAGTCCATGTGGTATCAAATTTTATCAGGAATACCATTGGGGTCAAGCAGGGGTGTCCCTTATCCCCTACTTTATTTGGGATCTACATTGATGAGCTAGAGTCCTTCCAATAGGAGCACATTCAGGATTGGGGTGAGTGCCTTCTCCACCAACTTTCGATTTATATCCTTATCTTTGTGGATGATATGTCCTCTTAGCCTCATCTCTGGATGGGTTGCAAAGACAACTAGATCCTTTGGCCCTCTTCTATGATCTTCATCAATCGACGATCAACCTAGGTAAAACCAAGGACATGATCTTCGATGGGGCAAAGAAGCTCCTTATTGATCTTCATTCCTTTTTTAGAGAGGAGGAGATTGAGATCACTAGCACCTATACCTATTTGGGGGTATAGTTCTCAAGACCTCGTTTCAACTGCGGCATGCCCTTCAACCTTAAGTCAACAAAGGAAACGGATCCTTGGCCCTTCTAGAGAGACAGTGCTTCAAACACCATTTTCAGGACATCTCGTCCAAGATGTCTCTCATGGACATTCTCATTAGACCCAAAGTCCTACATGGCTCGAAGGTTTGGGGGGCTTATCTTCTAGACTCTAATTGGGCCTTAGCAGAGAGAGACCAGACTCTCCTCCTCCATCACATCATCAGATGCATGTAGACAGCACCTCAGCCCATCATACTTGCTAGGTCTGATGCAAAGCCCTTTCGTCTTAAGACTGTGTTTAGCCTTGTCTCTATTACACCACCTTCGAAGCTTTACTGACTCGAAAAGGGGCATGATCGGTACCCGTATTTGGCCTATCTCTCATCAGAGTCCATTGTCAACGCTAGTACTTCAGGTTGCACTAGGTGTTGGTATGCAAGGGTTGTAGATCATTTAGCATCTATTGGTATTGCAATGGACCGAGTTCCTCCGTTTAGGTATTCCCTGGACACACCTGGCCCCCTTTTACCTACCAGGCAGGTGCTTAATAGAATCACCCGAGATGTCATTTACAGGCAATTTGAGCAGGTCACTTGGATCAACCCTCAAGGCAGGTTACATCCAAAGATGGCCTTTTACGTTGAGCACTTCATGGATCTGAGGGATGGTCTCATTGTTCAGTTTAATTACACACTCTGCCATTGGACACACGCTCTTCGTATTCCTTTAGGCCAGTTAAAGTGGGTTCTCATCATCTCAAGGTGGAGACAAATCACCAAATCGATCGATCAAACAAGATCTAGGAGCACTTCATCTTTTGTTGTCCTATCTACTACAAGATTCGCAGGCGGTTACGTCGTCTTTTTAGGGACCTTCTCACCAAGCTCCAAACCTTGAATAGTTTCTTCATATATTCCGATCAAAGATGTTTGTCCTTATACTTATAGGATGCCCTACAACTTCACTCCCTTGTTCTTCAGTGACATTAAAAATATGGATCAACCTCCACTCAACGGATTACTTCCTTCTTTCCAGTGCTCACATCATCCAAGGCCACCAAGAGATAAATGGATGACAATATTGCTTCTAACCGCAGATCAATTAGGACATGGAGGACTACCTTCACTTCCGCCAAACACTAGTGGTGTTACCAGTCTTGGCCCCATCCCAACAACCGGACAATCTCATCAAGGTCATAGCAGCAAGCCCCCCACTCCAGGCAAAGGCACATTACCCATTATAGCTTTTCTTCCAATTCTTCCTCCAAACAGAGTACTATTTTGAGATTCCTTCATTCAGCCTCGAAAATTAGGAGAGATGTTGCCAATGCACCATGACAGATTTACCACTTTTGTACCACAGAATTTAAATCCAATCTCTTTCTACATTTCTCTTTTGGATCAATTATCCATGTTTGGAGTTAGCTCCTTTTGGTTCTTCGGTTAGAGTCATACTTCGTGCTTTTTATAAGAGCCACCTTAGTGCTCCCATTTTGTATTGACAATCATGATACCACACAATCCCATTGATCTAACTTTGTGGTCATTTGTTGGGCATTAAAAAAATTATCTTATCTTATGTGTTGGCCATGTTTAGCGTTATATTTGTTGCTAGCTTTTCTCAAGCCACTCCTACACTTTCAAGTGTATCTCTCGGTTCCTTTCCACGACTCTACTTGTCGTCCTCACTTCTTCCAACTCTACTTCTTCCTTTTGTTGTCCATAAACAATGTCAAAAGGTGAGGGAGGTAGATAGCCAAAGCAAGTTTCAAAATGTGATTTGTTTGTGGCATAATGGAGTGCTCAACTATACGAGTGTTGAATGTACACACGCAACTCGTCCCATGTTTTTGGATGCTTGCTATTAAACCACTCAACAATTGCACCAACATTTGGTTGACAACTTCAATTTGTCCATCAATATGGAGATGAAATAAAATGGAATACCTCAACTCGGTATCCATCCTTCCCCAAAGTGTTGTCCAAAATTGCGCAAGAGCCTACTATCACAATCAGATATAATGGAGCTCGACAATCCAAAATGTACCCACACAAGTGTGAGGAACAACTCAATTGCTTCTTGTTTGGTGATAGTCTTGTTGCAAGGAATGAGCACACACTTCTTGTTGAATCAATCCACAATCACAAACAAGTAATCATGGTCTCTCTAGGACATGGGCAAACCTCCAATGAAGTCCACATAGATACTCACCCAAGGTCCTTTTGGTAGGGCAGCAACATGTACTACCCAAGTTTCCAACTGTTAGGCTTGCTATGTTGCAAAGGATATAACCCCAAACAAATGTTACCACCTACTCTTGCATCTTTGACCAATACACATACCACTGCAAATTTCTCACTGTCTTCACCATGCCAAAATGCTCAACTTTCGTAGAAGTGTGAGCTTCTATCATCAGCTGAGTTCTTCCATCATAGGGTATGCATAACTTGTCCAACTTGTACAACAACCCATTCTAGAGATGGTATGCATTCCCTTCCAAATTAGCAACTAATCTTTATTTCAACTACTGGTATATGTCGTTGAAATCTTCGTCACTCTTCGCTCAACGAATTGTGAGTGAAGGGATCATTTGCATTAGCATACCCATTCGCTGCAATATTCTTCACTAGGGATCGTTAAAGTATCTCAGCAAGCCTATTTGTAGGCCCTTGTACTTGATTAGTAAATGGAATTGTTGCAGGGATCCCATTCATTTGCAATGCCTCACTTATTGCATTTTACTTTGGCTTTGCAGGTACTGTAGAGGTTGTGGTCAGTGTGTGTGATGGTCTCTTTCCCAAAGAGATAGTGCTTCCACTTGTTTGTCACTTGAACAATAGAAAAGAGTTCTTTGTCATATGTAGGGAAGTCCAACACTACTCCATGAAACAATTATAAACGATAACATATCAGTCTTCCTCCTTGCTTAAGCACTACCCCTAAAGCATATGCACTTGCTTCTGTTTCTAGTTCAAATGACAGTTGTAAATTAGGCATGACTTAAGCCAGCACATTGTTGATCTTCCTCTTCAACTCTTCAAAGGATCGTTGTTGTGACTTTCCCCAGTGGCAGTCATGGCATGCAATGGTGCATCTATTGCTGAAAATTTTGCTATGAACTTACTCAAGTACTAAGTTGTTGCCATGAAGCTCCTTACCTCAGTCAAGTTGGTAGGAATAGACAATTGGCTAATGCTTGTAATATTGTCAGGATCCACCTTTAGCTCTCCATCACCAATCATGTGTCCAAGATAAATCAAGGACTCTTTTCCAAATTCATATTTCTTCAAAATTTGTGATCAACAATTATTTTTCAGTGTCTCTAGTCCCTGTGTCACGTGTGAAATGAGCTCTTGCAAATTATTAATGAAAATTAGTATGTCATCATGAGTCAATAAATGGACGAAGCACATGAAAGTTGCAACTGCATTACATAAACCGAAAGGCATGACTGAGCATTCGTACAAACTTTGATTTGTCTTGAATGTTGTCTTCCACACATCTTCCGCTTTGGTACTTACTTTATGGTAACATGATTTGAGGTTCAAGTTGGTGAAGAACTTGGCTTGTTGCAACTAGTTCAACAAGTCGTCAATCGTTGGCAGCCGATATCTATTCTTGATGGTGATTTTGTTCAAGGCATGATATTCAATGCACATTCTCTATATTCTATCCTTCTAGGGCACCACTATGATTGGTAAACCAGACGGTGACATGCTAGGTTTGATGACTCTTTGCTCTAACAATTGTCACAATTGTTTCTTCACTCTGCCTGCTTCTAAGATGGACTATCTATACATCCCAATGCTTGGCAATCGAGACTCTAGAAACAAATGAATCTCATGCTCAACCTCTCTCCTCGGTGATAGCCCTTAAGGTTCTTGGAAAACCTCCTTGTAAGCTTCAACCAACAATTGGAGTTGTTGGTGTTGCTTACTATCACATCCTTCCAATTATGCCTTCATTTCCACTTCACTGCCTTCTCCTTGTTGCTTTCCTTCTCTTAAGAACAGCAAGACAAATTTCTTGGTATTGCCAATTATTCTCATTAAAAAGAGTTTAGCCTCGCCCTTGTGTGCATTTATGGTGAAATCCCTCCCACCTTGACAAATCGATATCAGTTTTCCCTCCTCCTAAAGATGGCATCTCTCACATATAGGTACGGGCTTCAGAAGATGACTCAACACACATGCAATGGGACTACATCTGCTTTCACTTGATTTATGAAGTTCTAATAATGGCAAACCTGAACCTGCACTGTGTTACCACTCTCAGCTCCACATCTTGTCTCATTCAACCCAAGGGATATGGATGCAAATGATCACGAGTCTCTAGGCCAAGCTTTTCAACCAATTGTGCAAAAATCAAATTCGATTGTGAATCAAGATTAAACAAACAATCCACTTTAATCTGAATCATGAGGATTTTGATGTGAAACAATTCAATCATCTCCTTCTCCTCCTTGGCACTGCAGCTGACCAACATTACCTCCTTCTGGATGGTAGTGCAACTAATTTCCCATCAAGATCTGAAGTATTGTCCCCTCTTTCTTCTAGATCTACCGCTAGTTGAATTTTTTTCTCTCTTCTTTTGGAAGTGCTTGGGGTGTTTCAGGGTGTAATTTCCAGCCCTCCTCCTCAATAGGCCCCTTTTTCTCACAGGACTTCCAATACTTGGTGAGAGGTATTGTTTCTTGCATTGCTGCTACAATGATCTTTGTAGCCCACTTCTTTGTGTTCTTCCCTTTTCTCTGTTGCTCTTGCTATTTTGTTTGCTTGTGCCCTCCGAACTGCTATTTTGTTTGTTCCCTTCAAGGTACTGCACTTGGACAACTTTAACGATTGAATTGGGCTTGAAGAGCATCAGTTGTCTTCGAATTTCAAGGAGCGAGGCCTCCAAGTTGTCCATCAGCACCTTTGAGCTTTTGAGAGAGACTCCCAACTACATAGCTCTCTTTCTTAACTCAGTGGTGAGTTCTTTCACGGATTATCACTGAGCTGCTGCCTGAAATAATGCCACACAATCTGTTGATTCTCCACATAACCAATTGGGTAGAACTGAACTTTGATCATGTATTTGAACATTTCCTAATCAGTGACCAGTGGCTCATCTTCAAGTGCTCTCTCTACAACATCACTTTCCCACCACGCCAAAGCATGTCCTTCAAACTTCAAATAGGCAAATGTAATTCTCTACTTTCCAATGACTTCATGTATACTAATGTAATTCTCTACTTTCCAATGACTTCGTGTATACTAAAGTACACCTCCATTTGCCGTAGCCATTGGTTCAATTTGATGAAATCAACTTCTCCTGCAAATGGTTTGATGTCGACCTTCACCTCTACACAAAAAGGCACTTGAGCTCTTCTATGGCTGCATTCACAATCTCAGACCCATTCTCCTATTGTTTCGTTCACTTGATTCTGCTTTTCTGTTCATATCTGATTTCAAATGTTTGGTTTGTGAATTGTGTTCCCCAAACGAGTGTCCAAGATTCCAATAGACTCGATTCCACTTTATCTAGAATGCCAATTATTTAATCCAGGCTGTTTGGTGCAAACCGTTCAGCCTAGCACTATTATTTCTAGTCAATTATTTGAGCATTCCCAAATGAGCATTCGTATAAAGAGCACCGCTTTCCTCTATCAATTCCCAATTGAATGACAAGGTAAAATTTATGAACTGTTTGCAAAGTTAATTGTATGAAGTAATAAACAACAACCAAACCAACTAGAACATTGCTGCTATGCGTAGGACCACACAGCTTAACAAGTAACGAACTAGCACATCGTATTGTTGTTCCTTTAGCAAATGTATTTACCATGACATAATCAATGAGACCAGCAAACTATTCAACTATGAAAATAATATCGTAATTTTCAATCCCACAACCCAGGTGTTGTCGCCCAAAACTGGCACATGAGTGCTGAAAGCCCAAACTGCGGGCGCGCCGGCCCGATGACAACTCTCGAGAGAGAGAGGCCAATGTCACTACACGCCTCTCTCCTCGCTTCAGGTTGGCTCTTCTCCAGCTCTAGGGGGGTTTCCCTAAGTTAGGATCGCTAAGGCAGGTGCGACTGAGGGCAAGGTGATCTGAAGAGGCTGCCTTAGGGAAACTTGGGTAGCAAAAAGGAAAATGAGTCGGGTTGATGGGCAGGAAAGGAAGGGAGGATCAGTCCTCGAGGGATGGCCAGTGCCAGTACCAGAAGGGTAAATGGAGTCAGAAGGGGACTCAGAAAGGCTTTGCGTTTCGCAGAAGGAAGACTAAGCTGGTCCATTCCATAATCAGAGGCTAGGAGAATGGAAGTATAACTGACTACTTTTCATTACTCCCAGACCTCTAAGGACATAATGGCGACAAACAACTTGGCAGCCGCAAATGCTTGCCCAATGTGCTAGATTATAGCCCTCTATGCTGGCTTGGTCTATAACTTATGAAAAACGCAAAACTACGACAGAAATGCCCAAAATATCCAAAAACTCAACATGATTTTTTCTATTAGGCTCTGGGGAAAAATCCTCCTAGCCAAAAATTCCATCTTTACAAATGAAGGAGCTGTGCTCTTTATAGACCAAAAGACTTTTCTTACTTTTTCTTTTTAGAAAAATAAAAATAATAAAAAAGCAAAATAATAATAAAATAAAGAGAAAGTGGTTTAAGATCCACTTTTCTCTCCTTAAATTACTACTAGATCAAACATTTGTTAAAGTGACTCATACTAAGCATAACTTTAGCTTATTACATGACCCGAAAGTTACTAAAGTGGGGCTTTTTTTTTTTAAAGTGGCGATCTTTGAATACCAGCCGCTCCAATTTGCCACGTCACCATGGTTCGTTCACCTGCATGGTCCACGCTATATCCGAAAAAGGGCTCAAAAGGGCTCACGCTGGCTGCTAATAGACATCTACCTGAAGATACCACCGACCCTTTATCTAGAGCTTTCACAAAATAATGAAGTTTAACTCCAAACAGCTGCAATCGGGGCGTAAACTCCACGAAATCGACCGTGCTGCCACTGCTGCCAGCCGATGGACACAAATGAAAACGGCTGCCAACAAAAACGCGTGATTGCCTCAAACTCATCTTGTAATGGGCACCCACTAATTAATATTGGTACGCGGATAAATTCATATCGTGGACTTCTATTGGCTGTCAGGAAGAAATTTTCGTGCTGCTGGAGTCACAACCCAAATCGTTCACGATTTGCTACACAATCTGTCTCTGTCGCTGATGAAAAACACCGGGTAATTCAACGTGGCAATCCTGGAGTGATGCGTTGCTGATGGAGCCCCCCGTTGTCACTGTGATGCCCTGAGAGACTGTCAAATGTAATGGTGGATGATTAAGCTCGGCTGCAAAACGTGGCTTTTTATTTTTTATTTTCTATGACTCGGCCCGTGAGCTGCTCGAACGTTTAGCTGCTAGAGGAAATCGGGATGCTGCTCCCAACTCCACGATTCGGGTGCTGCTCACCATAAAAACGCCAAACTGGATTTACTCCGTGGTCAATTGTTGAGAAAATGAAAACTCGGTAATGGGTACTGAGGCGGGCCAACAATCCACGAAGAGGTCCCGAGCAATCTGTTGACAAGAAACGTGGAAGCAAATCGTATGTCTGTCCATGCTTTCTTTATTAGAAGCCCATCGAAAATCAGAATGGCTGCTAGCATCCATCCATCGAAGCCGTGCTCTCCTAGAGGAAGCCACCAGATCTGAAAATGTACATTTTGCACAAAGACTTGGCTCAAGGTTTTTCCATTAGCACTCCATGTTTGAGTATTCACTGCTGCTCGATGGCATTTGAACATTCTTCTCAATGTTTGTGTGGATCTTCTCAGCATTTTGCTGAAGAATACTCCTGGAAAGTTCACGCAGAGCCTTGGCATTTGGGTGTTTAATGTATAAAATCTTTTAACATTTGTATCCTCTACCTTGGACACTTGGTGCAAGTGTTGTCGATGCTTATTGTGATATCTTCGGGCATCCTTCTTTTATCAACGTTGACCTTCATATCAATGCTGTAGTTGCTTGAATAAGATCTATAATATATATCAAACATAGATCAAGCTACTGTGGGAGAGGAACACACTCAAGTTCCAGCTCTAATATTCCAGACTCCACCTTTTGCAGTTTCGAGGTTATCTCCTGTTTGACTTGTCTATCAATTAGACTGATTATACTATCACTCGCAAGTGCATTGTCAGCCGTAGCCAGCCATTTTGCAACCTGCATAGTTCCAAAGACCCCTGCACTCATATAATCTTTTGCAGCAGAAACCAGTGGTTCAATATCGACTTCAGCCTCACCCATGCTGTCATCTGACGAGAAGGTGTCTTTATCAAAGACTTTCAGCAGAGATCCATCTTTAACTCGGAATCCTTTAAGCACCCAAATATTTACACCTGTCTTTCTTTTTATCCCTCCAGATGCTTAATAGATCTGAACTTGAGATGTATCTATGTTAGTTCATATTATAAACTATCCTCTGATCTCTACCTCAGTAAATTAGTTTCTGCATTGGTAATGATTTCTTCAGATCATCTTCACGTAACCGTGCGACTTCTGTATCTGGAAACCTTTGAAATTTATATGAAGTTAACCAACATAAGTGCCACTGCTGTGGATACCCCTGTCAAATCAGGAGGTAACACCAGGCAAGTGGAATTTCGTGCTGCAGGGAATGAAAAGGTGTGAGGGTGCATGGAAACTGATTCAGATCAATAATTGGATAATTTAAAATTCACTGTGAATGCATACGAGATCTATCGAGCGCCCAATGGCCTGGAGAAGAGGCATGATGCCAAATCATAAGGAATAAAATTAGCAACTCGGCTGGGGAACGAAAACTATGGGCAACAGTTATTTCACTGTAGCCACTGATCTCATCTAAATCAAATAGATGGACAGTCTAAGCTGGCCGGTTGTTGTGGTCAATAAAACAGTGAATGAAAATCGATTGCGACTCGCCAGCAACAATTGATATTTATAAAGCCTGTAATTTTCATTATAATACACCAGAACGCAGCATAGAACGTTCAATCACACAGGCATCCAACACAGCGAACAACAGAAATTACTGTGGAGAAACACAAAGGAAAAAAACCTGCAACATAAAATGGCTATGGTCGGTCTTTATTTCTCAGCAATTTGCAGATTACAATGAAGTTAGGCTTTCTAGAACATTTGCATTCATCTCACAGGAATTTGTACCAAATATTCCTTCTCCTCTGCCAAAGAAACCCCTTCTACATTGTTGTGACTGAATTTATAGAAGATTGGGCTCTGCTGGGGGTAAGCTGGAAGGGCAGGCAAAGGTAAAAAAACCTCCAACATCGAATGGCTATGGTCAGTCTTTATTTCTCAGCAATTTGCAGATTACAATGAAGTTTGGCTCTCTGGATCATTTAAACTCATCTCACGTGATTTTTTATGCACTATTCCTTCTCTTCTGCCAAAGAAACCACTTCTAATTTGTTGTGCCTGAGTTTATAGACCAGCGTAGATCCAAATCCTAGGTTCTATCAAGGGTCAAGATGGATCAAATCTCTCCAGGTGCAAACCTCTTCTTAGGTATCTATTGATTTGATTCAAACCAAAAGACACATCTTTTTATTTAAGGTCCACATATAATTTTATTTTTAGTAATATTTAATATTATTTATGGCCAACATATAATATTTTTTATTATTTTTTATTTTGTTAGAAACGAACATTGCATCATTTCCCCACATATGGTTTTAAAACCATATGCAAGGCGCTCCTACAATGATGGGTTGTTTAGGAGGCCTTACACATGGTTTTAAAACCATTTGCAAGGCCCTCCTAAACCATGTACAATAAAACCATGGGTTGTTTAGGAGGCCTTGCAAATGGTTTAAAAACCATGTGCAAAGCCTCCTAAACCATGTACAATAAAACCATGGGTTGTTTAGAATGCCTTGCACATGGTTTTAAAACCATGTGCAAGGTCAACATTTTTTTGAGGATAATTCAATTTTGTGTTTTTTTCTTGACCCACATATTTTTTTACCGATAATTAAATTTTTACTTTTTTGCTGACATGTTAGAAACGTTACATCACGTTACAAGATCTCTCCCATAATATTCACTATCACTATTTTTTTTGCCAACATGTTACAAACGTTACTAACTTTACATCACGTTACAAGATCTCTCCCATAATATTCACTATCCGTATTATTTTTTGCCGACATGTTACAAACGTTACTAACGTTACATCACGTTACAGATTGGGGTATGTGGGGGGTCAGCTGGAAGGCTAGACATCCCCAACTATTCAGCTTCCCCAAAGTCCAGTGTTTCTATTCTCTGTTTCATCTTTATCTAATATCATACAAATGAATGGTTCTTTTATTTCTTTTCTGTCTCTCTCATGTTTTTTAATTTCTCAATGCTTACTTTGGCAGCATGATATTAATAATTATGTAGAGGCATCGTAGCTGCTTGATCGACCGTGGGGCCCTTCCTAGTGTCAACTGCAGCTCCTACCTCGTCATCAGCTTCTGTTGCCATCAACTTCGCCAAGACTTCTTGATTTGTTGAGCACCTTCCATCACCTGAGCCATTAACAATTTGATGGTTCCCTGCATATCCAATTCTGCTCACCGAGGAATATCTTATATCTATACGTGTTCCCCTATCTGTCCCAATATCCCTATCCTAGCAGCTTAGAAGAACAAATTAATTAAAAAAAACATCTAATGCTGTAAAATTTTGGCAAAATTCTTTATGAGTGAAGTTTATACAGAAGTGATTTTTGCACTATAGTTTGAACATGGCACTATGACCTAACTTGTAAATTGATAATTTATAGGTAAAATGGTTTTGTCCAAGAGTTCAATTAAAAACGTCTACATGATATAATATGAACATATTCCATTCTTCTCTTTTCCAATTCCAACCAAGAAAATGATTAAACCTTTTAGAAATTATAACTGCAAAGTCCAAATCAGAGTCAAGGATCTGGATTCTGGCCACTATCCAACAGAACACTGGTACAATTACAAACTGAAAACAAATTACATCAAGCTAAACCAGTTTTCATTGGTGATGAAGTGTCGTCGTAGCTTTTTCATAACTAGCAGTAAACAATATGAAATGTGAATCCTGAAATTTTAATGGCTAAGCTAAACATGAATGTAATAAAATATTAACAAAGCAAGCATGGCAAAAATGTCTAGCAGGCAGAATAAGAAGACATTTGAGGGAAAGAAATAAATGATACTCTGCGATCATTTTAGACAAACTTAACATGTGGAATACAAACCTTTGGTAAGTACTCAGTGATAATCATCATGGGAATGCTCTGAGTGACAGCACCTAAAAACTGAACAACATTTGGATGCCGCACTCTTTGCAACAAAGCCAACTCATCCCTAAATGCACTCCTGCCACAACAAATAGATTTCTCTCTATTACACATAAGCCACACACTCGTGGTAAAGGATCAAACGAGACTAACAATGACAGGTAGGCTACTTTGAACTAATGTTGCAATTATTGTTTCAAGGAATATATTGTTGAGGGTTCGGAAAGAAACTTAGCGGAAATATAGGGTAAAATATCAAAATACATCAGAAATAACAGCAAGCATAAGCTTGATCCTGAAAAACTTTGAAAAACTCGGCAAAATTGGGAACCCAAAAAACTAGGAAAATTTTGGAAATATCGAAAGAAATCAGACATATTTGCAACACTGTTTTGAACACTAGTAACTCATCTAACCCTGAAATAACTCGTTGTTAACACAAAATTACTTACACCCTTTCACCATCTGTGAGAACATCTTCACCAAATCTCTTTACAGCAACTCGTATTCCTCTCCATAATGCAATTTGGTATGTTCCCTGCATGGAGTCAAATAACAGGACAAAGGAGAGATAACAAGTTAACAATGCCTTAACTGCGAAGGGCATGCTTTTATGAGTAATGATTAATAGTTATGTTAGTTCCATTGAGCATTCCATGCAGGCATGTACTGAAGATTTTTTGAGATAAGAAGTTACATCTTAATAAAAAGCTTCGGTCTTCTATGAGTCTTTAAAAAAACAATCCAGAAATAATTTGGTTTAAAAATTACCTTCGTAATTTGAACGCTGTTACTGAAATCCATCTCCTTAGGATCAACTTCATACTCTGGAATGTCATGTTCATTTGTGACATGCATAGGAGCCATCTGCATATTATTTTTTAACCATAAGAAATTCCAGTGTGATGTATCTTCAAAGTTTTCCTAATCATAAATTGACAAATGTAAAAATTTACTAATATATATCAAGATTTGACGAATCAAAACAGATTCTGAATCATAAACAAAGTGCACAAGAAACTACCGGTAACACTGCACCATTTTCCTCCAAAAGTTTGCACACATCATAGTTTTTATAATGTATAGCATCTGCAAGTGGCTGTTTCAAAAAATACCATGTAAAGAATATCAGAAATAGAGGTTCAACTTTAAGAACAGAACAATATTCTTCATGCTACACTGACCATGGTTACCTGACTCAAGTTCAAACTATCATTTCAAAATACCCTATGCAAACCATAGTGATTATTCAGAATTAAATACATGTAAGAGCCAAGTGAAGCATTTCTTGCCATGGTAAAAAGACTTTATTTTCTCTTCCACAACAGGTATGGTCATAGGATTGATTACTGCTTATTATCTCATGAGACGTAACGAGTGTATCCAAAATTAATAATTTTCAATCAAACATTGTAGTTCACCATCAATAGTTCAACCAAGCCCCCTCAGCCAGCTATTCCCCAAATGATAGATAAGGGCAGGGATATATCTTCTCCATCCTCTGCATCTACTTTTATTTCTAGTTTTGATGAAGATGTTGAGCTAGGGCCTCATACTTCCTAGGGTTTTTCATCTTTACTTTTACCTAGTTCATAGTCTTCTTTGTGCTATTTCCATTTGTATCTCTAGCATTTTGGTTACATTTTAGCATTTAGGAGTGTTCTAGACACTCCGATGGTATAATGGCCACTAATTGCATACTTACCCTACCCAATGAAATCTCCCCTTGTCTCTCCCAAACCTCCAAAAACAATAAGTAATGCATCATGCCAATGTCCTTCATCTCGAACTTGACGACCATATCTGCCTTGCACCTTGCAATGAGCTTCTATGAACCTTTAAGAAACAAGTCATCTACATACAGCACCAAAACAAGCAAATTAACCTCAACAAATATAAACTATAAGTTGGGATTTGCTTCCCTTTTGGTGAAGCCCATACTCTACAGGTATTGATCCTAGAATACCATGCTCTCAGTGCCTACTTGAGTCCATACAAGGCCTTTTTCAATTTGCAAACATGGGACTCCTTCCCTCCAAACCTGTTGATATGCTGCCTCCTGAAAGTTGGAAGGCTAGAAATCTATGATGTTGCTCATCAACGCCATAAAGTTTGGAAGCTTTTTCGGAGGTATGTTCTCCCTGAATGTATTCCTCAGAGCCTCAACATGCTCCTAAGCACCCCTCAATGTCTGAGTGTGTTGAAATCAGCATCAGTAGGCATTCTCCAAGATCTGAGGTCATAAGTGACCACCCTGAAGCTAGCCAGGGAGACTTGGAGATTAACCAGTTCTG
>LPNX010128887.1:1449067-1569634 GCA_001517045.1 Pseudotsuga menziesii
AGGACAGCAGTTTGTCTTGCTAGTTTGTTTTACACAGTTTACGGGGCAGCGAAGTATTTTATTGACTTGCTGATTTATAACAGCAGTAAGAGGGCAGCGAAGTATCTTGGTGTCTGGTTGGTCTTACAGTCACTCTCTCAAGCATATTTCATGGTGGAAAGTTTGTATTTCGATCTTACATATTATTTGCAATAAAGGAAGATTGTTTGCTGGAGTTTTTATCCCATATTGGGTTTCTCCAGGGTAAATTTTTGTGCATGTGTGAGATCTTATTTATGTACTTCTTCTACTGCTGGTTATCATTTCAAGTGTTCATCTATCTGTTGGTTTAAAGATCTAAGTTTTGTTTAAAGAGGAAGAAAAGTAAAAGAACAGTAAACACTTTGCTCGAATATATATATGCTTGAAAAACTAACAGAGTGAACCATGGAGGTCTCCTAACAAAACTGGTAGGAGCTAGTGGCTCCACCTTTGTGCCTAAAGGTTGCTGCACCAAACTGGAAGTCAATGGTGAACTTGGATCAACCTTCGGAACTTCCTGCTCCTCATCCTCTATCACTAGAATAGACTCATGAGACTTCCTAGATGCAAACTCGTCCTCAAACTTTACATCCCTGCTTACAACTGTCTTTCTCTACTCTCGAATAAAGACCTTGTAGGTGTTTGAAGTCTCATTGTAACCAACAAACAAACCCTTCCTATTGGAGGGCTCCAACTTGGTCCTCTTCTTTATTGGTATATGGGTATATGAATATAACTTGGACAATCAAAGATGCAGAAATGATTCACCTCTGGCTTCATACTAGTGAATGGCTCCTCTGGTGTCTTCTCCAACTGCCAGAACATTTGTTCTAGATGTAAACTGCTATGTTGCATGCGTCTACCCATAGAAAGATCGACAAATTCTAGTCATGTACCATGGCCTTAGCAACCCCTATGATCGATCAGATCTTTCGTTCTGCAACCCCATTCAATTGTGGGTTGTACGAAACAGTCAACCCCCTCTTGATTGTTGCATCTTTGTAGGAACCTTCGAATTCCTTGGAGCTATACTCACCCCTATTGTCCAATCTCAAAACTTTTATCGTCTTCCCTATCTAGCTTTCGACTAGAGCTTTAAACACCTAAAGCCTGCTAAAGACCTCATCCTTGGTCTTTAGGAAGCAGATCCAGGTTTTTGAGAGAAATCATCAATGAAGGAAACTCAGTCCCTATACATTTGAATGCACTAGGTCTAGAATTCCCTTAAACCTATGCTCAAAGTCTAAAAAGTTACCTGATTGGAGTTGGAAAGTAATGGTACCAACTCTTGCTATTAGATACTTGGCATCATCACCAAGCTTGACAAGAACTCCTAAGACATGCTCTTTTAGACTCGAAATAGCTCCCATGATGATGTCATACACCTAGATGCCCCATTGTCCATATACCAAGCATTCTTCGACACTATGCTACTAGAAAGGCAAGATACCATCGAGAAATCCTTCTTGAATTTGGAGTTAAACTTATTCATCTGAGTTTCAATTGAGAATACTACCTGATTATGTTGTTGCTTTCCTTTACCCTTCTTCTCCAAACATTGTGATGCATAATGGCCATGCTTATGATACATGAAGCACTTGGTTTTACTCTAGTTCTTCTTCCCTAGCTATGAGGTTGACTCCTCACTCTTTACCTTACCCTTGTTAGGTCCTTTATCTCTGCCCTTCTTTGTTTGACCAAATAGAACATGGTCACTATCACCTCCCTACATGTTGGGCTTTGACTCCATCCAAGTCTCCTTTTGGATACAATCATCCCACAGTCTTTCCCGGGAGGGAAGATTCTTCTAGGCACAAACACCCTAGACAAATGTTTCCCATTGAGATGGGAACCCATTCAATGCCTGATTCACTAGCTCTTTGTCTTCAACCTTATCCCCAACTGCTGCAAGTTGATCATGTTGAATTTTAGCATTACCATGTATTCTTTAATTTTGCAGACTGTAACATAGATTACTATAACAAGTGCAATACATAAATCAAAACATCACACACATGAACACAAGATGTTTTTCGTAGGGAAACCTTTAAAGGACAAAAACCCCAAAAGCATTAGTAATTCATCCCTTGAATGAGATGACTGAATTCTTCAATCTCAAAATTCTGAGATGAATGTTCTTCAATAATCTTCATACAAGGTTTACAAACCGTAGCACACTTTCTCCAAAAATTGTTTCAAGGACAAGTTCCACAAAATAGCAAATTAGGGCTTCTGCGAAAATGCAATTGCCCGGAAGTAATCATGTGCTGCCCGAAGGTCTATTAATGCTGCCTGCTAACCAGATCCTTCTACTACTGCTCGGATCCACTTGCGTTGTTGCCCGAATTTACAGCAATTGCCCAAAGTTGCCTCGATATTCTTCCCTGCTGCCCAAGGTAGAAGCAGACTGCCCGTGAGTGTTGGGGTTTGCTTGAAGTGACTGCCCGGATCCTCTGTGCTACCTGTAAGCTGATCTAGGATTGCCCGCAATAATGCTGAGGCTGCCCGAATGATCAACAGGTGCCCAAGGTCAGTCTGAAGTCTGCTCGAATCTTTTCTCTGCTGCCCGAGCCCAAAATTAGGGCTGCTCAAAGTTCACAGAATCTTGCCCAAAGTTTTCTATAGCTGCCCAAGACAGATCTAAGCTGCCCGAGATTCTTATATTGCTACCCGAGATCTGATCCACATCTGCCCGAGATTCTGTAGCTGCCCGTGATTGATACACAGTTGCCCGTGATTGATACACAGCTGCCCGTGAATGGGAAAAGGTTATCCAAGGGTTATGCAATGAGAAGCAGGCTGACCGTGGACTGTTCTAGCTGCCCGGATGTAGGAGATGTTGCCCAAGATCTGCTGGAGACTATGGAGTTGTTTCCCATGAAGAGTATGACATTGACAGAGGTGAGTATAAGGCTACTCGTGAAGAGTTACTGCTCTTGATCATGAAGAGAAGGGGAAGACCTTCACTTGTAGATGATGCCCTAGATGCTTAGGGTTTGGCTGTAGCAGAAGTATGAAGATGCCCTAGCTAGATCAAGCCTCCATGTTAGGGCATAAGAGAACAACAAGAAATATTCTCTTCCAAAAACCCAACGAAGACCTTCAATTGGAGCAGTCACTTATTGATCATGAAGTGTGTATAAAATGAAATGAAAGTGACTTTCTTTTATAGGCTTTTAGTCACTTGGAAGTGGACCAAAACTCAAAAGAATAAAATAATATGATTTTATTCTTTTACTTTTTGACTTTTACCTTTAGTGGTACTAAAGGTCTTTTTGTATTTTCACTTTGACTCCTTAATGGTCCAAGGGTCCTTACCTTTTAGCCTTCTTCAAGTGCCCTATGGTCAAAACAAGTGGTCATAGGGGTCCTTCATACCCACTCAAAGTGCATCATCAAAAATAGGGAGAATTACTAATGCTTTTATCTCCCACTCCTTGTGCCACCAAGATCGGGTACTGGGTGTCTTAACCAAGGGTAGTTAATCCTTAGAGAAGGTCACAAGGCCCACAGATCGAGGGAAGGAGTGCCTCACATGCCCAGATTCGGTCTAGGACTTGTAGTGATGTCTTGGTAACTGACCAGGTGCCTCACCTTAGGCTGCATAATTTGACCCAAGGTCAAACACTTGGTAACTGACCAAGCGCCTCCATTCTCCCAGAGAATGGCCCTCAACCCTAGGTTGAGTCCCCCAGTTCTAGACCGGTTCATCTTCCTGGTAACTAACCAGGTGCCTCCATTCAAAGAATGGCCACTCAGCTCTAGGCTGAGTTCCCCCAGTGCTGGAGTGGTTCCACATCCTGGTCCTTGACCAGATGTCCCCATTCAACAGAATGGTTACTCAGCAAGGCTGAGTTCCACCAGTGTTGGACTGGTTCCACATCTTAGTCCTTGACCAAATGTCCCCATTCAACAGAATGGCTACTCAGCTCAAGGCTAAGTTCCCCCAATGTTGGACTGGTTCCACATCCTGGTCCTTGACCAAATGTCCCCGTTCTCCAAGACAATGGCTCTCGATGTTGCTTAGGAAAAATCAACAGATCACAAATCTGCATGAGCTTCATTAGGTAATTGGCAATGTGAGAAATAGGACACGTCCCCTAAGGGCTTTATGTCTATATCCCACGTGTCAGATATGGATTCATGAGGACACATGTCTGACACAGGTTTGACATGTCCTATGACATGACACACGCCAAATACATCTTGAACACATGCCCTAGAAGTGTCCCACGTGTCCAACACATGCAACGAAAAAAGGGACCTGTAAGTGACTTCAAACATGAGTTGGCATTCATTTTTCACATTTTTGCTTAAAAATAGAGCTTTTATAGGTTTGCATTGTGTTGGTGAAGTGATTTGAAGGATTTGCAGGTGGATTTGCAAACAAAATTTCCAAGTTATTGTTTTCTTTATTTATTCCATGGTTTTAATGGCTCGGTCATCAAAGGAAAATCATAAAGGTCAAAGGAAAGGGAGGAATGTCCCTATTGGTGTGCCCCCCTCCTCCAAGTTCATATATCTTTGTTGTCAATGCCTCCATTTGCTGCAAGTGGAGTTGTTTCCAATCCTAAAAGAAACCATGTTGTAACAAGACAACATGCTCAAGAAAAGAAATATCAATTGTGGAAGTATGTAACCAAACAACAAGGGCCCAAGGCAAAGCTTGCTAACGGAGGGAATGTTCTTTGGACGTGTAGTTTCTGCAAACAATACATACAAGAGCACCTACTTCCAAGTTAAGGGCCATGTGTAAAGGGATGAGTGCTACCAAAGGAAAAGAAATGGAAAGAGAGGATAAAATTGGCCTAGGGAAGGTGGTAGCATCAAGTAGAATACAAAAAAAATGAGGATCCTCTTCCCTGCTTAAGGAATCCTACTAGCAAATTTGGGAGTAAGATTGCAAATCAACCACCAAGAAAGAGGCCAGCTCCAAGTGGCGATCCAATAGACAAAATCTTTCAACAGGAGCATCAAGCTGCAACTGTGGAGGTTTCCTTGTAAGCTTTGATCTATTAATGAAAAGTTGACTTGAAGGAGTAAATTGTTTATGTACTGTTTTTTATGCTTCTGTTGTTCATTTTCCAGCTATATGTGTGAATACTACTATGTAAAGAATTTATTTTTGCAAATTAAATAACCGTTTTTTATTTGAGAACATAAGGATGACATTCACCTAGAGTTTGGAAAATTTACATTATCCACCTCCTTTGCCTTAACCAACAATGTGGTTCTAAGCTTATCTGAAGTGCAGATTGATCTTACCATTGGGTTCTTTTTCTATCTCGGTCTTATTTCATTTAATGTTGCCAAGTTGCCTTTGTTTATTGAGATGTGTCAAGTTCTAGTTGAAGAAGCACCAACAGGGTAAGTGCCTCCCAATTCAAATAAGCTTACAACCACATTGTTAGTTAAGACAAAGCATGTGGATAATGTAAATTTCCAAAACCCTTGGTGAATGTCATCCCTATGTTTTCAAATAAATATGCGGTTATTTAATTTGCAAAAAGTTAATTCTTCACATAGCAGCATTCACACAGTGATTTAGCCTATGGTGCCCATAGGCTAAATCACTTTTATAAAGAATGGTCGGAAGATATGAAACATCACAAATGAGTGTTGTGTATATATGCACAACTCAAGGGATAGGGCACTTTACCCAGTAGGGTTTTAGGGCCCACATTAACTAGGACGTCCTTAACCAAACCTAAATATAGTAGTGAAGTTGGCCTTAGCCAAAAGTAAAGCTTACACCAGTTTCAACATTACTTAGGAAGACTAATTAACAACAAAGGCTTCAACACTCTTAGGCCTCAAGAGATTCTTTCTTAGAAATTGGACGAGTTAGGGTTGATTTTGGAGAGCGAGGTTGCTTTCCCTCCTTATCCCTTCATTTATTTCACTCACTAGCCTTTCATTGTCCCAAGGCCCACTTGCATCACTTGTAATTTAGAACTTGGAAGGCTAAATAGCGAGGGAGCATGAAGCTTCATCGTTTTATTCTCGATCCCTCATAGATCTCGTTCCCAAGGTATTTGTAGGCCCTCTTTCCAAAGAGTTCATTTGCTTTCCTTCCTACCTGTGTGTTCACATTCCTTCCAAGTAATAAATTAATAACTTATGACTTGGAAGGATTATTAATAAAGGGTCACAAGATTTACATCAACCATTCATTTCATTTCCTTCCAAGAAAAGACATATTGGACGAATGAACAGCGAAAGAAGAATTTTTATTTCCTGCCAACCATAACCCATATTGGAAAGTGGGAGAATGCACGACGAAGGGCAAAAAATTGATTCATCGTTCATTTTGTTCCTTCCCAAACCAGCCCAGACTCAAAAGTGGAAGAACTAGAAACAAAGGGGGAATTTTTTAATTCATCATTCGCATTGTTTCTTCCCAACCAAAGCCCATATCAAAAAGTGGAAGAGAAAGCAACAAAGGGAAAAGTTTTTAATTCATCGTTCGTTTTATTTCTTCCCAACCAAAGCCTGTATTGGAAAGTGGAAGAACGAGCAACGAATGAATAAAAGCAATAAAGCAAGCCCCTTAGTCCTTCGTTTCTCCAAGCCTTGAGATAGCTCTTCATTGACCATGATATGGACCCAACTCTGCCCTGGGGGGACTCAACCTTGAGTTGAGTGAGCATTCTGTTGAATGGTAGACATTTGGTCGGGGACCACGATGTGGACTAGTCTAGTACTACCCAGCTCTGCCCTGGGGAGACTCAACCTTGAGTTGAGTGAGCATTCTGTTGAATGGTAGACATTTGGTCCGGGACCACGATGTGGACTAGTCTAGTACTGGTAGACCCAGCTTAGTTCTGAGTAGCCATTCTTTTGAATGGAGGCACCTGGTCAGTTACCAGGACTCATCCCGAGGCTGAGGGCCATTCTCTTGAAGAATGGAGGCGCTTGGTCTGTTACCAAGTATTTGACCTAGTGTCAAATTATGCAGCCTATGGCTGAGGCACCTGGCCTGTTACCAGGAAGGCATTATAAGCCCTAGACTGGGTTTAGGCATGTGTGACACTCTGACCCTTGATCAATGGCCTTTGCGATCTTCTCCAAGGCTTAGCTACCCTTGGTTAAGACACCCTAGTACCCGATCTTGGTGTCACACAGTGTGTGAGATAAAAGCATTAGTAATTCTCTTGGTTTATGATGATGTATTTGAGTGGTGATGAAAGACCACGTTGACCACATGTGATGACCACAAGGGCACTTAAAGAAGACTAAAGCAAAAGTCAAAATTACATGAAGACCCTTGGTACCACTAAGGTGTAAAAGTGAAAGTGCAAAAAGACCTTTAGTATTACTATAGGAAAAAGTCAAAATTATAAAAGAATAAAATATTATTATTTTGAGATTTCTAATTTTGGTCCACTTACAGGTGACTCAAAAGATATAAAAAAAGATCAATCCATTTCATTATTACACGCACTTGCTCTCACAGGTACAGCTGCTCAATCCAATGATCTTACAGTTTTGAAGAAGGAAGTTCTTGTGATTGTGCCCTAGCATGGATGAGTCTAGCTAGGGCATCATCATTCATGTGAAGACAAACCCTAAGCTAGGGTTTTATCTGCAAGGTCATCTTCAGTTCTTTCGCTAGGGTTTCTACCAAACCCTCTTTCTTAGATCCGAGCAGCAGCAACCTTTCTCGGGCAGCCTATCTTCTCTCACGGGAAGCTACTGATTATTTGGGCAGCCCTCTCTCTCTCCACGGGCTGCCCCTGTCTTCTCTCGGGCAACACTTTGAGGGCTCGTCCCTTTCTTTTCTGCCCTCGGGTAGCACCCGTGGTTAGGGTCTGCTACAGACCCACGGGCAGCCCATAGGACATACCCGGGAGGGTGCTGCAGCTGCACCATACCCTTGGGCAGCCCCAGGAAGACCTGTGAGGGTCTCAGGTAGCAGCCCAGAGCTTGTGGGAGCTGTCGAGTTTGCACAAACCCTTCGGGCAGCCCACGAGAAGCCCTAAGGGGCTCCAGTAGGGTTGTCTGCCCTTTGGGCAGCAGCAAAGCTGCAAAACCGGGCAGCCGAGCAGAAATAGCAAGGCAATCGTATAGCAAACGGGCAGCAGAAAAGGTAGATCCAGGCAGCTGACAGGTACGGCCAGGCAGCACAGGTACAAGTAGGGCAGATCCGGGCAGCTGACAGGTTTCCGGGGAGCTTGCAAATTGTTGGGATGGAGAGAGAAATTAGGGCCACAAGCCCTAATTTGGAAAAGCCCCTAATTGGGCATTTTTGTGAAATTGGAAAAATTGATCTTCTGTAAATTGTGGTTTAACCCTGTTGGGGTTTGTGGAACTTTTTGAAGAATTTCAGTCATCTCATTTACAAAATGAATTACTAATGCTTTTGGGGTTTTTGTCCTTTAAAGGTTTCCCCGTGAAAAATTCTTGTGTCCAATGTGTTGATGTGATTGATGTTGTTTATTGCACTTATCATTTGTTTATGTTAGTCTGCAAATTTTAAAAGTAACATGCTAACGCTATAAATTCAACAAAATTCAATATCGACATTGGGGTGGATTTCTTTATCATTTAATAAGCAAAGACGTATTATGGGTGACTAGCAATGATGCTACATG
This sequence comes from Pseudotsuga menziesii, assembly GCA_001517045.1. Lineage (NCBI taxonomy): Eukaryota > Viridiplantae > Streptophyta > Pinopsida > Pinales > Pinaceae > Pseudotsuga > Pseudotsuga menziesii. The sequence continues at coordinate 1,457,683 of LPNX010128887.1, forward strand.
CTGTGAATTAAAGAGGCAATGATTTCTGCAAGCGATATCATTATAGCATATTTCTCACCACCAATTTCACCACAATGATTTTGCCCAACGTATTACTCCCAGGCAATTTTGTCCCAACATATTGCTCTTCCAGCGATTTCTTCCAAGCGTTTCATCCCTGGAAATTTCTTCAAGCACTCTCATCCCGAGCATATTCTTCTTCCGATATATTAGATCCCTAGAGATTTATTCTTTTGCCTTACCGTTCTCTCCAGCAATTCTTCCCAAATGATTCCTCCTCTACCTCAGCGATTTCTCTCTAGCAATTTTTCCTTTACATCGTCAATTTCTCCTAGCGTATTCCTCTATTCCTCAGCTACTTTGCGCGTTGAAGATCCTCCAGGTTCCATCCAAGTCATTTCCCTGGTGATTAGCAGAGAACAAAAAATTTGCATAGATTCATATCTCTTCGAGCAAATGTAGGATATCACTTCTCGCTGGAATTATCTATGGTTTTGTAGATTGCTCGTGATTGACAGCATGCTTTCATATGAGTTTAATTTCACTGGTAAGGGTAGTAAATCTCTGAATTTTCTAAGTAGAACGGTAAAAAACTGGTAGATCTGCATGGTATAATTGATTCAATGGATTCCTCTTTAGACCATTCCATATTCGGATTTTAATTCCCCATTCTGAAACTAATGAAGCAAAACGATTTCCTTTCATATATGTTCATGGCCTATAATCGAGAGGGACGGTGAGCATTCATGTGCTCAAGCTGTCCACATGATAGATTGTCCCTGAGCCTTCTATCCATTACACACCTGGTTGTCAATGTTTGATTGATATGTGATGTTTTATGTAAGACTAATTTTATTTTAATTAGTTTTAATGGCCCACATGAAGAGACACATGTGATAGGCAGTTACAGTTTTCAAGAATTCCATATCCTTTGTTATTGATTAATTAGAGGAGTGGTCTCCATGTCTCCGACTTTGATGGGCAAGTGGAGTATAACCGTTTTGGGAAACCGGTCCTCTCTCCGCCTATAAAAGATCTTTCAGAATACCCATCAAATGACTCTGAAAAAGAACATATCGGTAAAGGGGTAAGAGAGAGAAACCGTTTTCTACCTTGAAGGCCAAAGGAGCGATTGATCATGTCAAGATTTCTACACTAATGGATCCAGGTAAGTGACTAATGATTGTTTAAATTCCGCTTTACGTTATACATGTGAAGATCATGATAGCTCTAGGTCTTGGAAATATAGTAGATGTTAATTACATAAATCTATTTTCTGTTAACATGTGGTATCAGAGCCTGCGTTAAGAATTTTCATGTTTTTCCATAATGTCTGATAATCTTTTATCTGAAATTTGTTTCCCATACTTCTTTCAACTTTTAGTATTTTGTCCTGTAAGTATTGACTTGTAAAAGTTACATGATCAAACTTGATTTTTTATAAGACGAATATCTTTTAGTTTTGCATTAAAGAATCTTATGGGTTATCATTCTGTATAATGCGGGAGGAAAATAAATAGCTAATTTGCTGCATAATTAATTTGTTGTAATGATTATTTTGGTTTTAATGTTTGAAATCAGGATATTTACTGGTATATTATAATTAATGATGTTAAACATATTACTGTTGATTTAATGTATATGCAAAGTCATTATATTGATTTGAGGCCTATATTATGATACAGTTTGGTAGCCACCAAAGTGGTCCAACCGAAATGACACTTAGACATCAAGTCAAATTATCGAAATTTTAATACTCATTTCCCCGATATTAAAAATAATGACTTTGCAAATCGCAATTATTTAATCACAAGATTATTAGGTTGGCCCAAAGGTGCAACTTTTTAAGAGATTAATTAATTGGAATAGGATGGTTGATGGGTATTCACGATTAAGGTTGGTACGGATAATCAAAGGTAACGGACTTACTTAGTTGTGAATATTTTATCAATTACTCCTGTTGTCCGCTGATTGCACACCAGCAGCAAAAATCTTTCGAAAGTTGTCTCCTCACTTGAGAAAGTGGGAGAGATGTGACCTTGGGGGCAAGCACAGAGCTAGGTACTGTCACCTACTCCTAGCTCCTCCATTTAGGCTAACTCCTAACGAAGCCAAGGGGGGTAGTCCCTAACAAAGAGTTTTCTATGGCTCAATGTTTTAAGTTAATTTTTAGATGTTTTTGGATGCGGATGGGTATTGTTTAGGAGTTACTGTGATTTAAAATGATTAATATTAGGGGGATGATTATTAATCAAAGCAATCCATGTTGCTAACAAGAGATCACACAGATAAGCAAAGATTCCAAACTTATAACTTAAGCATTCAAATATAATCAATTGAAATGGCCCATAGACAGTTGATCAAGATAGAAAATTAATCAAATATAACAAAGGACCAGTGCCTTATGGAGTCAAATAAATGCGTGAAATAAAGTCTAGGAATCAAGCTAGTGAGTATTAGGTTTTGCAAGTGCTCTTGGTAGATTTTAAAAGTTTTTGATAGTGGTCTTGCTTAGAGTGTCAACAAAAGTTTGTCAAAGCCGGAAGACTCTTCTAAGTTCCCTCCGTTGAAGACATGTCGGGCCCGCCCAGTATCCCAAGCTGGTATCGCCAAGATTGACCAGCTAGCCGAGAATCTAAAACAGCGGGAGGTTCCAGCGCCTCTACTAGGAAGGACTTTGGAAGAATCCCTACAATGTCGGTGCGTTGGTTACGTGTGTTTAAGTATTATTAAATTACTCTTGTAGGGTTTAAAGATCCAGTGCCGTTTCTGGGTATTCCGATCTAGGATAGGTCAAAGCATACTCTGGCAAGGAGGGGAGGGAGTTAATTAATTAAAAGGGGTGTGTGTGTTGAAGGTTTTATTAAGTTGATTAATTAAGACTCTCCGACAAAGAGCGCTCTTGACCCTTTCTTATGACAGTGGTTCAAGAGACTTAGTTAATCTACATGAGACTAATGCAAGGATTATGCAAACCTAGGATGCTCTCCGATAGAGAGTGCTCTTGACTTGTGTTTTTGCAAGTTCAAGAGTCTTACTTAAGAGTTAATTGATTAAACAATGTGAATAAAAAGCAAAGATGACTTATTAAACTCTTCAACAGAGAGCACTCTTGATCCACCTTATGGTGTGATTCAAGAGATTTAAGCAGTTGATTTACTTAGAAAGATAAACAATTTAAAAGAGTAATCAAATTAATTAATGAATTAGAAGTGATGGATTAACAATTAATATTCTAAACATAAAATGCAAATGATGATGAAAACAATCACATCTAATCTAAGCATGTAAAAGATGGACGCAACACAATCCTCCCCAAATGGGGGAGGTGGGAGTGGGGACTTAAAAACCCCACTCAAACAAAAGATGCTTCATTATAATTATACAAATTGCCTTTAGGAATTTAATCCTTGAAAGGACTTTCAAAGGAAAGTATACAACTCTATTATTATTGCAACTTGCGTAAAAAGGAGAGTGATTTACTTTTACTTGGAGCTTTTCTTGAAACTTGCCAAAAGGGAAAAGAAGAAGTTTGAATGAGAGCAAAAGAACAAGGCAAAAGAAGGCTGAAATAAAAAGAAGCGGAGGGGAAGAAAAAGGGAAGGCAAAGAAGAAGTCAAAAACAAGAAAATGGAGGAATAGGACAGCGAACTAAAAAGTTAAGGGATGAACAAAATTGAAGAAAACGGGACAGCGAACAATGAAATAAGTGGCTGTCATAAAAAGTGCAAAATAGGACAGCGAACCATGAAATAAGTGGCTGTCATAAAAAGTGCAAAACGGGACAGCAAACCATGAAATAAGTGGTTGTCATAAAAAGCGCAAAATGGAACAGCGAACAAAAAGTAAAAGAAATGACAAAAAACAAGGTTAAAGGAAGCCCAAAACCTAGGGCAAAAAGAGGCAAACAAGGGAAGAAAGCTAGGGCACACTAGGGCTGTCCAAAATGGAAAAACTGGATGGTAAAAGAGAGAGAAAACGGGGCAGCGATGAAGAAAAAGTGAGAAAAGGCAAACAAGTCAAGGAGGAAAGGGACTAGCAAGCAAGGAAACAAAAGAAGTCAAGGAGCAAAGGGAGAACTAGAGGAAGGAAGTTCGGTAACCAATAAGTATTTAAATTTATGAAAGAATTTGAGATGGAACTTTGGAGGAAAATCTCCTTGTTTTTTCCTCTTGGAAAAAGCCAAACTCTCTGTAGGTCCTGAAAGTCAACAATGTTAGAAGGTTCTTATGATGATGGAGATGAGTTTGATGCAGCTGAGCTCGCACCCTTCTCCAAATGGCGAGATCTGTAAAGACAATCCAACTTGATACCCAGTGAGATCAAACAATAAAAACTAGTATGCTAGGAATATGCAAATCAAGATCAATACTTCATATAACTGAATATTTGTACCCATCTAGATTATGATAAACTTTGCATAATAAACCAACTTGATAGCAACAAATGGTAAATCTTATGTTCTAATAATAGACTTTTAAAGCTAGTTGTTTGATTCAACACATAAATAACAAATTGAAAGCATGGAAAGAGATCACCTCATACAACACATCCACCAATGAAGAGACAATCCTGTAGACCTCCAAAGTCGAAAAGCTTTATTCAATAATATAATGATTACAATTTTTTGCAGAGTTTCTATGCCCAAAAGTCCATGATAATAGAGCTGAAAGAGCCTTCTCTTAACAAATGAGAGAGTGCTAAAACCCTAAAACCAAAAAACCAACCCTAACCAGCTTAGCCACCTAACAAAGAGCCCAGACCTAAACCGAAGAACCGGGAGTGAGGGGAGGCCTCCACCCAGGCAAGGCGCCCCCACTCCAAACCTGTGCACTGAAAACAAGCCAAGGATGAGGCCACACGTGTGAGTCTGGATGTAGGTAAGCTCATCCTTTAGGTCTGGCAAGAGCCCGAGCTAGGTTTGGGAAGCCCACTGATGGTGTAAGCTTCAGTCTTCACCTCGATCAAATCACCGGACCAATGAGAGCTCTCCATCTCATCTTTAGCTGGAGATGACATGTCTGATAACTGATAATAAATTAATTGCTCTCTTAATAATTACTGAAGCTGAGTTATGATAACTCCAATCATCATAAGTGTTCCATGAGATGTCATTTAGTCTTTTATTTTACTGAATTTGGATTAATTTGGAGAGTTTTAGTTTTCTCCAAAATAATCATTTTTTTTAATAAAAATCATTTTCTACTCAAAACTGATTTTTTTGAATAAAAAGGCATTAAGTGTCCGATTGCTGATCTGAAAGTTGGTTCTAACTGGTTGGCTAATCAAGAATGATTTTTGGCTTAAGGTCAGAGCCTTCAATCACTGAATTCTGAGTCCGGATCACGAACGGGTTTTTTCCATTTAATTTATGGAAAAATTAACCCAAAAAACTTAGGAACAGTAATTAAAAATTAAAAGATTAAAAAAATATTTTTCACTGTTTGAAAAATATTTTTTCGAAAAAATTTTATGTGTCCAGATGACTTAGGACATGACCATGATCTATCTAAATAATGTCTAGTAGGATTATAACACTCAGTTGGGCTCTCATAACCCCCCAAGGCCCATAATTCAACATCGGGCATTCCAGCTTTGGAGGAAGCGGGAGAAAACCTTGTCAATTATACTCGGCTGAAAGCAAAGCATAATTGTCAGGAGCAAAAAACTCCCTAGAATACCCTATTTGAGATTCTACGTCTCAGGAGACTGAACCACTCAAAAATATCCTACTAGCACATTTTATTACAAACCCCGCAGGGCCATGGTCAAAACTATTCAAATAAAAAAGTGACTAGCCAATATTGGCTAGACAAGCAGACGAATCAACTGATACACTGGAATCAGACTTTGAACAAGTCTATCAACCGATGGCTCCTCAGGTAACCCAACTATGGTACAAAAAGTTAGATAACAACTCCTATTAGGTGAAAGGGAATTACCATAATTGTTAATAGTAGTTTACAATAAGATTAGCCCAAAGGTAGGTCACGGTAATACTATTTATTATTGTTTGACCTTGTGTTTTATGGTGACTAATTGTCAAATTATTTATAACTCTTAGCATTAATGTTGGGAGCATGAATTTATGATTGCAGTGTCAATCCCCATTTCGCTACATTCACATGCCTCTTCTGTTCCGATTTTGAATGGAAAGAATTTCTCAGATTGGAGAGAACAGGTTCAATTTCACCTCGGTATTCTGGATCTAGATATAGCACTTGAATCTGAGAAACCGGCTGCTATTACTGGTGAAGGCAGTGCGGAAGAAAAATCTATATTCAAAGCATGGGAAAGATCGAACAGACTGAGCCTTAAGTTTATGCAGATGACTGTAGCAAACAATATCAAGTCAACTCTTCCTGAAACTGACAATGCTAAAGAATTTCTGAAATCTATGGGAGAGCGTTTCCGAACTGCAAACAAATCCCTTGCTGGGACACTGATGGCTAAGCTTACCACCATGAAGTTTGATGGCACGCATGGGATGCATGAGCATGTCCTTGAAATGACAAATCTGGCTGCTCAATTAAAGACTCTTGAGATGAATGTGGATGAGTTCTTTCTTGTGCAATTTATTTTGAACTCCTTGCCTCCTCAGTATGGGCCGTTTCAGATTCACTATAACACTATTAAGGATAAGTGGAATGTGAATGAGTTGGCCAGTATGCTCAATCAAGAAGAGGCAAGACTTAAGCAACATGGACAACATTCAGTTCATTTCACAACTCAAGGAGCCAAAAGGAAAGGGAAAAATCCTAGAAAGGGCATGAAGCAAGTACCACCCAAGGCATATAAGCCTAATCATGGTTCTCAGGCTTATCAGAAGGAAAGGAACAGTGATAAGTGTCACTTTTGTAGAAAGTCAAGACACTATCAGAAAGACTGTCCAAAACGTAGGGAATGGTTCGAAAAGAAAGGTATGAATTCAATTTATGTTTGTTTCAAATCGAACCTAATTGAAGTTCCTTCTAATACTTGGTGGATTGACTCTTGGGCTACTACTCATGTTTCAAATACATTGCAGGGATTCCTTACAATCCAAACCATAAATCCAAATGAAAACTTCCTGCTCATGGGAAAGCGGGTTAAAGCTCCAGTTGAAGCCATTGGGGCTTATCGTTTATTTCTAGATTCTCGTTATCATTTGGATTTGTTTCAGACTCTTTATGTTCCTTCTATTTCTAGAAATTTAATTTCCTTGTCTAGACTTGATATTGATGGTTACTCTTCTAATTTTGGAAATAAAAGTTTCAGTTTGTTTAAGAGTACCTCTGTTGTTGGTTCGGGCATTCTTTGTGATGGTATGTACAAATTAAAACTTGATAATCAATTTGCTGAAACTATTCTTACCCTGCATCATAATGTTGGTACTAAACGTAGCCTCACGAACGAAGATTCCTCATACTTGTGGCATAAAAGGCTGGGACATATTTCCAAAGAAAGATTACTGAGATTAGTAAAAGATGGGATTCTCTTGAACCTAGATTTTTCTGATCTTGGGGCGTGTGTGGATTGTATTAAGGGAAAACAAACCAAACACGCCAGAAAGAGTGCCACAAGAAGTACTGAACTTCTTGAGATTATCCATACAAACATTTGTGGGCCTTTTGACAATCCATCTTTTGGTGGAGAAAAGTATTTTATCACCTTTATTGATGATTTCTCACGTTATGGTTATGTCTATTTGTTGCATGAAAAAACTCAATCAATGGATGCCCTTGAGGTGTATATTACTGAGATTGAAAGGCAATTAGACAGAAAAGTGAAAATCATCAAATCTGGTAGAGGTGGTGAATATTATGGAAAGTATGATGAATCAAGGCAGTGCCCTGGCCCATTTGCTAAACTCCTTGAAAAGTGTGGCATATGTGCACAGTATACTATGCCTGGAACGCCTCAGCAAAATGGTGTAGCTGAAAGGCGTAATCGTACTTTAATGGATATGGTTCGGAGTATGTTAAGTAATTCCAATTTACCCAGGTCGTTGTGGATGCATGCTCTTAAGACCGCTATATACTTATTAAATCGGGTTCCTAGTAAGTCAGTTCCAAAGACCCCTTTTGAACTGTGGACAGGAAGAAAACCGAGTTTAAGACACCTACATGTTTGGGGTTGTCCAGCAAAGGTTAGAGTGTATAATCCAAATGAAAAGAAATTGGATTTAGAACGATCAATGGTTACTTTATTGGTTATCCTGAAAAATCCAAAGGGTATAGGTTTTATTGTCCTAATCACGGTACGAGAATTGTAGAGACGGTAATGCCAGACTCATTGAAAATGGTGAAGTCAGTGGGAGTGATAAATCACAAAATGTGGTTATCCAAGAAGTTAGGGTACAGGTCCCTGTACCTATGGCTTCAAAGGAAATTGTTCCTATCGTTATTGAACAACCTGACAACATTGAACAACAAATTAATGAACCACCACTCCATAATGAGACTGTCAAAAATGAACCGATGGTAGAAGAACCACAAGAAATAGCATTAAGGAGATCTCAAAGGGAAAGGAGGCCTTCTATTTCGGATGATTATGTGGTTTATCTACAAGAATCTGATTTTGATGTAGGGACGTGTAAGGATCCGGTTTCATTTTCACAAGCCATAGAAAGTAATGATTCTGCTAAATGGATTGATGCCATGAATGATGAATTGAAATCAATGGACCAGAATGAAGCCTGGGATCTCGTTGAACTGCCCAAAGGATACAAGAAAGTTGGTTACAAATGGGTTTTTAAGACCAAACGCGACTCTAAGGGCAATATCGAACGACATAAAGCTAGACTTGTGGCCAAAGGTTTCACTCAGAAAGGAGGCATAGATTATAAAGAGACGTCTCTCCTATATCCAAGAAGGACTCACTCAGAATTATCATGGCATTGGTAGCTCATTATGATTTGGAGTTGCACCAAATGGATGTGAAAACTGCTTTTCTGAATGGGAGTTTAGAAGAAGAAGTCTATATGGATCAACCTGAAGGTTTCTCCATTAAAGGAAAAGAACACCTGGCTTGCAAACTTAAGAAATCTATATATAGACTTAAACAAGCTTCCCAGCAATGGTATCTTAAGTTCCATAATACCATTACTTCCTTTGGATTTAAGGAAAACACTGTTGATCGATGTATATATCTGAAGGTTAGTGGGAGTAAGTTTATATTTCTGATTTTGTATGTTGATGACATATTACTTGCCACCAGTGATCTTGTTTTATTCCACAAAACCAAAAAGTTTCTCTCTATGAATTTTGAAATGAAAGATATGGGTGAGGCATCTTACGTGATAGGAATTGAAATATTCTGGGATCGATCACGTGGATTGTTAGGAGTGTCTCAGAAGGCTTATATAGAAAGAGTTCTAGAGAGATTCAGAATGGAGAAATGTTCAGCTGGTGATGCCCCTATTCAAAAAGGGGATAAATTCAGCCTTATGCAATGTTCGCAAAATGAATGGGAACGAAAACAGATGGAAAGAACTCCTTATGCTTCTGCAGTAGGAAGCCTAATGTATGCACAGACTTGCACCAAACCAGACATCAGTTTTGCAGTTGGTATGTTAGGAAAATACCAAATTAATCCTGGATTGGATCACTGGAACGCTGCAAAGAAAGTGATGAGGTACTTGCAAGGAACAAAGGATTACATGCTCACATTTAGGAGGTCTAATAATCTAGAGGTGATTGGCTACTCAGATTCAGATTTTGCTGGATGCGTTGATAGTAGAAAGTCCACTTTTGGTTATTTGTTCCTATTAGCTGGAGGAGCAATATCATGGAAAAGTGTGAAGCAAACTATCACTGCTTCATCCATTATGGAAGCTGAATTTGTGGCATGCTTTGAGGCCACGGTTCATGGATTGTGGTTGCGAAATTTTATCTCAAGACTTGGGATTGTCGACTCTATTGCCAAGCCGCTAGGGATTTATTGTGATAACTCCGCAGTTGTATTTTTCTCTAAGAACGACAAGTATTCTAATGGTGCTAAACACATGGAATTAAAATACTTTGCCGTTAAGGAAGAAGTTTAGAAACAACAAGTGTCAATTGAACACATAAGCACACTACTTATGGTTGCAGATCCATTGACAAAAGGATTACCACCAAAGACATTTAAGGAACATGCCAATAGAATGGGTATTGAACGTAGCACATAACAGTTGCTACTTTTATGTAATGGATTGCATTATGTTATTTATTTTATTTGACACTTTGAGATCTTAATAAAGGTGTTTCTGATTGATAATTCCTGTTTTAAATGTGTACATACATGTATGAGAATAAATGTATGATGACAGGAATAGTCTCTGACAAGGGACATTATTGTTGGACCTTATGAATACACTTCTCATTTATAGACTATATTAAATAGGTTACTAGTGTTGTGGTACATGGAAGGGACTTTGTTGCCTTATTGACATGGAACCGTCGTGACTCGCATTAGTAGGTTGTTTAATTATAGTATTATGATGATCAACTGAAAGTTAAGATGGATATGATTTATGGCGCGCCTAATGTCTACCTTGTTAAACTCTAACGTCAAGTTATCATATGTGCCAAGTGGGAGAAATGTAAGACTAATTTTATTTTAATTAGTTTTAATGGCCCACATGAAGAGACACATGTGATAGGCAGTTACGGTTTTCAAGAATTCCATATCCTTTGTTATTGATTAATTAGAGGAGTGGTCTCCATGACTCCGACTTTGATGGGCAAGTGGAGTATAACCATTTTGGGAAACCGGTCCTCTCTCCACCTATAAAAGATCTTTCAGAATACCCATCAAATGACTCTGAAAAAGAACGTATCAGTAAAGGGGTAAGAGAGAGAAACCATTTTGCTACCCGGAAGGCCGAAGGAGCGATTGATCGTGTCAAGATTTCTGCACTAATGGATCCAGGTAAGTGACTAATGATTGTTTAAATTCCACTTTACGTTATACATGTGAAGATCATGATAGCTCTAGGTCTTGGAATTATAGTAGATGTTAATTACAGAAATCTGTTTTCTGTTCACATTTTAACATCATTATATGCACACATTGGATGGCTATGTGTGTCAGAAAAGAGATGACTCGAACGATCAAAAGAATGGAAAAAGAACATTGAAGCATTTCACAAACATCCAAAAACAGGGCAGCAGTATCGAGGATCTGGAGGCAACCATAGCATTTGAGGGCACAGATGCTACAATTAGACGGCCTACTCACAAGTCCTACTGGCAATGATTTCGGATGTATAGAAAGGCACTTCCTCTGCCCCAAAAGAGGAACAGTCCCATGCGCAATGAAGACTTCAAAGAAGTTTGTTTTAGTGCAGCAAATCAATCAACGTTGACAGCGGGATTTTATCCCCCATCAACAGAATGCAAAATGTTGTGAAAAAATCTTTGTGGAGAAAAAAGTAAACTGTAAATAATAAACTCCCAGCATTCATGACAAACGAAAGGCACTTTCTTGATTTTCCTGATAACAAATTTACAAAAATGCGATTTTAATCATATAAGTAGCGATATTTTCCTGTTTGTAGATGATCACTAAAATGCAGTTACCATGTTTTCCTACAGTCTTTTAGCTCCCAAGTGTGTGTTAATTTTGATTTTCAGTGGGCAAAGCTCCGAGCTCAAATGTAACTGCAAGCTTATCAGGCATCCACATTGTGGCTTGGGAGGTCCCCAGCAGCTGTTTACAAACTTTTCATTTGTACAATGTACTATGCCAGGAAGCAATGGCGTCAGGTTTGTTTTGTATTAAACCTGTAGCTAATTGGATTGCAATCAAGATAAGGTTTTGGGATTTCAGAGGACTTGTTTTCACAAATCGTTCTGACACAGTATTCCAATCAGAATAAGCTGTTGGGTTTTCAGAGGGCTTATTTTCACGAATCGTAGTGACACAGTTGTAAGTCATTCCAGATCTTTTTCTTAATGAGGATTGGAGCGTTGTAAAGCACAACGGATCCAACTGGCAGTGTCGAAATCCTTCTAGAACCTGGACCGACATAATAAATATCACCTTAATCTATCATATCCAACTAGAAGGACAGATATAGCTACCGCAGCTGGACACATCTAGGCGAAGGTCTTGTTGGTTTGTTGGTAGGGAAGGCTCATAACCAATCCTTCCAGATAACCTTTAAAAAGACCCTCACCTGGTTAGATGAAAGGGTCAAATGTATAGCATTACACTGACTCAGATCGTTGTCCAGATTTAACTCAAATCATAAGTCTCGATGAAGCATGCAAAACGGAAGTGGACAAATTGCAATACTTGAAAAATGAAATTGGAATAATAGTTGAAAAATGAAATTGGAAGAATAGAAGTGGGTACCGTGCTGCCCCATCGATCTTGGGAATTGACGTTGGCTCCTCTGCTGAGGAGTAGAGCAACTACATCTTTACGACCCTCGCAAGCGGCAACATGAAGAGCGGTCCGGCGATCGAAATCCGCGGAGTTGACATCCGTTCCTGAGTTTAGCACAGCCTCGATGGCCGCAACATCCCCTCCGTTAGCCAGATAAAGAAGCTCCATGCTCCCTTCCGTCATTTCTCTCTCTCCATCTTCTTCAATATTTTCCTCTCGCTCCGGCGCCATTGACGACTGTCGCCCCAAAGGGAACTTAGATTTCTTCTTCTCCATAGCCATTCCCAGCATCACCAAATCCTTGCTAATGCCGGGATCCAATTTCCAGCACCAGAGATTCAATTGATCAAAGTCTTCTCTCCTTCAAACTAGCACTAAGTAAGGAAGATGAAAAACCTTGGCCAAGTCAACAATCCCTTTTCCGTTTTTAAATTTCATTATTTTATTCCAACAGCATGTGGTCTTTTTTGGGTTCTCCCCTCTTACTTTCGTTGTCAACTAACTAAAAGACCTAAGTTTGACGTTACCGTGCTTCCCATGCCCAATCTCATTCTCACGAGAAGACTCCGCCCACTATTCAGGAACAATTATCCACAAAACTAGCGCCCAGTGATTGGTTTCGTGATTCATGGTTCCAAAAGAGAATGAGACATATTTATGATACATATTTGTTGGTCCATAATATTTATCCAATTAGTAAGAGAAGGCCAAGGCTGCAAGGCAGGACCAGGGATGGAATTTGACGGGTAAATGCCCCGTCAATTTACCCGTCAAATACAGCTAAGATTCGACGGAGACCGTCAAAATTTGATTTAGAATATAGAAAACCTTTTAGATTTTGATGGTTATCGGCAATTTTGACGGGAGTCCGCCATTTGAAATTCCAACCCTGGGCAGGACAATCGTGCAGAGATAGGGTGGATAATACAGCTTATAATTTAGTTCTAGAAATATATAAAAAACCTACGGTTAGAATGGTAGTTAAAATTTACATTAAAGAAGATGGTTGACTTACAATCTGGTTATTATAAAAATATATAAATATTGAGTCATTATTGATATTTCGTTTGTGTTTTTACCATGATGTTTCGGTTGTGTTTTTTTGTTTTTTTCAAGTTTATTAAATAATAATATTAATTGACAAATATAAGATTCTATTTTGTATGGTTTAGTAAATAAATGATTAATATTTTATAAATGGTTTTTTTATATCAAAGGATCTTAAGATATGCTTTGGGCTTCATGTTGGAGGTTTTTGGATTGGTTCCTTAGGCTAGTTATTTGTATTGCGTACCTTATTTTATGTCTATATTGGGTCATATGTTGCAATCAATGTTAATAGGTTTAATTGGTTACCATTCATGAAATTCAAGGAAGTGCTCAAAGGTTTTTTCGTGAGGTTTTTCATGGAGTAACCCAAAGGGCTCGCTCAATCAATTGTCACTAATGTTGTTATGTATTTGGCTAGTTTTGTTGTAGTAGGTGTCTGATTTCAAATCTTGCTTCATGAGATGTTTGCCCTTTGTGGGTTAATTGGGGTTTTGAAGACACTTGCAATCTCATTCTTGCTCAAGTACTTGGGGGTGCGACAAAGTGTTATTTCTTATCTGTGTGCATGTAATATTGTTTCATGACATGTTTACCCTTTCTCTAGTTTTTTTGTAGTGGGCACCCAATTTAAAATCTTGTTTCGTGACATGTTTTCCCTTTGTGGATCAATTAGGGTTTGCAAGGTACTACAATTCACTTAAGTGCTTAAGGGTGCATCAAGATGTTGTTTGTGCATGTGTGTAAACTTATTTCACAACATGTTTGCCATTTGTGGGTCAATTAGGGTTAGCAAGCTACTAGCAATCTCATCCTTGCCTAAGTGTTTGAGGGTGTGACGAGATGTTGCTTAAATATATCATCACACCCTCGAGCACTTACAAGAGGATGAGATTGCTAGTACCTTGTTGACCCCAATTGACCCACAAATGGCAAACATGTCATGAAATATATTTGATATTTCAAGTGTGCAATCGAAATATACATATCGTCACTTTGATATGTGCAAAAAAAAAATATTATATATTCTTGAACCCCTATTACTATTATTTATAGTCATCCATGGCTCCTCTAGGTGGCCCTTTCAAAATCATTCTTTCCAACCTCAAGGCTTTGACCATAAAACAAAAACATGTCAATGACTATGACGATGATAAAGATAAAGCATCTTCCAGCTTATATATCAATAAAGAGACCTTTCTTAAATTGAAAATTGAGATCCCCTTTGAAAACTTGCTCCGATGTGATCCCCTCCTACAATAATAAGGTTTCCTTAGATAGTTGATCAACTTTTTAGTTTTTTTCTCTATAAATATGATTAAAATAAATATTATCAAAGTTGATTTTCACTCCAAAACTTGATTCATGGTTGGACCTAATGTTGTATGTGTGTAATCTTGTTTCATGACATGTTTTGACTCATGGATTGATTAGGGTTGGCAAGGTTCTAGCAATCTCATTCTCTCTTAAGTGCTTGAGGGTGTGACAACATTCTGCTTGTGCGTGTGTGTGGAGACAGAGAGAGAGAGGTGAAACAAACCCTAGGTTCCCTTCTTAGTTGCTTCCTCACAAAAAAGAATTGGGTAATCTACTTAAAGCATCTAAGAAAAAAAACTTTATATTCGATATTTCAAGTGTGAAATTAGAATATACATACGGTTGCCTTGATGGGCACAAAAAATACTATTGTTTATGATCATCCATGGCTCTCCAAGTGATCCATTCAAAATATCTTTCAATATAATTAATTCCAACCTCAAGGCTCTAACCAAAAAACAAAGCAAAACATGTTTATGACTATAACAATGATAAAGATAAAGCATCTTCCAAATCCTAAATCAATAAAGAGATATTTTGGAATTCATATTTGAGGTCCCCCTTTGAAAGTTGCTCAAATATGATCCCCTCTTGCAACAATAATTCTTCCTTGGATAGTTGATCAACTTTTTGGTTGTACTCTCTATAACTATAATTAAAACGAAGATTGTCAAAGCTGCTTTTTATGATCTGTAGAACTTGATTCATGATTGGACCAAACAGTATGTTGTAATACCCCCAGTTTTGACTTAGAATGTATTAAATAAAAATTATGTAAATAATGTCCATATGCTAGTATGGATTCCTAGTGCGAAGCTCAAGGCCAAGTCCCGACTAGTGAATGGCTTAGCGAATATGATATAAATATCTCGATATGGACCATGTGGTTGGCTTTCCATTACACGTAAAATATAAGTAAATATTGTGTTGGGAAATAATATTTATGGTCCAAGATGGTTGTGTAAAGAGCATCAGAGGGGCTATGATTCCACTATAGGGGAAGATGAAAGGGGGCTTATGGGAAAATAAATCCTCAATTTCCAAGTGTCAACCTTAGAACTCATCCAATTGTTGTTAGTTCCCTTAAACGAGCCAATTGCTTTCTTTTGGTTGTTAAATCCAATCATTAAGTGCATGTGTGAGGTTGGTGAGGAAAATCTTCTCATGTAATTATGGAAGCATGGGTTGAATATACTTTTATGACTATTGTAAGAGTATTATCTTCTATGTTCAAAAGTTATGTCAATTGTCTTTTCCACCACTCTCATATTTTTGGAGTCTATCATCCATTATTCATTATGTGTATTTTGGGACAACATTTTTACACTACCCATAGTTCTTACATGTGTTGTTCATTACCAAATACTAGATTGTGTCTTACCTTTGTTGTTCGTTGCCATTTATTAGATTGTGCATAACCAGAAATTCGATTTTTGAATAGAGCTGCAAATTTGAGGAAAAATAAATGGTTATAGGTGAACATATAGGTTGGGCAAGCTAGAGATTGTTACCTTTTGAGTTTTGCTACTCATAGATGCCCGAGAAGCCATAAATTGATGCTACATTAGGTTCTCCAATAACAAATAGTAGGTAGGAATCCTTCTATGCACACATTTGTAAGCACCTTACAAGATGGAAGGGGACTGTGGATTGGTGAAGGGGATGCCCAAGCCTAGAAAGGTGTAGTGTGGGGCAGGTATTGTGGGATCCAGTGCTGTAATGGTTCAGTAAGATTCCCATAGAGCTCTGGATGAGTATTTGGCTAGGCATAAAGAGCAAAATGGGTTGTTGGCTGAGAAAGAGAAGCCTACAGGTGTTCCCTTCGCCAAAGTGTCCTTAAAGCCCAGCTTAGGAGTGGCCTCTCAGCAGAAAGAGTATATGTTGGACATAGTGCTCACGGTTGGGTGGAAAATCGCTCTTACACATCCAGTTGCTTGGATCTTTGCTAAAAGATCAGTATTATATTTGTATTTGAATGTGTAATGATTTTATTTTATGCATGTGATAATTATGCTTGTATATACATGACATGTGTGTGCATATATAGTTTATTTCAATTGTGTTTTCTATTTATGTATTTGCACACACATTTTATCATGTGAATTTCATATTATGCCCATGGGGTGAAATTTAGAGGCTAGAAATTCATAAATCTCCCCTCTACTAGTCAAAATGATGGATTGGGATGTGACAGAGTGGTATCAAAGCTCTTGGTTGCATCACCAGGGTTGTATGGGTCGAAGTCCACAATTACAAGCATGAATCAAAGACTGCACATGAAGTGTTTATTGAAATGCTTCTAGTATGGGGAATCCAAGGTTTTAATTGCTAGAGAGTATTTTAACATAGTCATGAGTTAAATCAACGATCTACCCGTAGGAATGGTGGGTTAACTAGGGAAATTTGGAGAAATTTTTGAAATTCACAGAGCAATCAATGAGGTATTTCAGTTTTGTTATGTGATAAAGGTATTTTTGGAATGGGGGGAATTGAAACTCTGTTTATTCGTGAAAATGTGAAAATTTAGGAAATTTGAGATGGACCCCACCTGTACCATGTGGGCAAGGGGTATGACGTGGACCAGCCATGTCGGATGAATGTGCAGGTAGCTCGGTGTCCAAGGTCAGAGAAATCTATTTGATAGCGTGTATCGAGGATGCAAGAGTCCACCCATTGGTTCCATGTGGGAAGAAATCCCAATCATTTGATGAGATTTGGGATGCAATCACAATCGTTCAAGGGGAAGAGGCTCGTGGATGATCTGCCATTAGTCGGGTTTCCAATAGTGCATTGGAAGCTAGTCGTCGAAGGAAAGTCCAAAGGTAATAAGAATAAGGTTCTGATGGACTGAATCCAATGTTGAATAAGAAGTGTGGCATCAAAGAATGCCTTGATAGATTATCGGAAGATGTCTTAATAGAGCATGCCTGATAAAGTGTTCTCGAGGTTGACTTATCGAATGTGCAAAATTGTTGCATTGGAGGATGTCCCAACAAGATAAGTCCAAAAGAGTGATATTAGATTATGTTCATTGGCATCTTGAAAAAGGTATATCAGGAGTTACCCCGACAAGGCAGGTCCAGTAAATGTATTAGAAGTGTCGTATTTGTGGTCCAATTTTGGGGTTTGTCACGATAGTATTGAGGAAAGTCCCTATGGTTCAATTGATAGTGTATCGTGAGTGTTGTATCAGGGGTCCCATCTCAGGGTCTTCCTTAATGGAGTCATGGGAAAGGACATATGACAATTCCAATAGGGAGATTTGATGAAAGTCGTCATAGACGTTAAAAAGTTAAAAAAAAAAAACAAAGCCCAAAAATTGTTTTGTCCATAACAAGAACAATTTAACTCAAAATTCAATGAGACCTTAGGTGTTTAGATGCCATCAACAAAGAGTAGAGAAATGCTAGTGAGAGGCCCAAGCCCATTCTTGTTCGATTTGACTTGATGGGGGCCCTATTCGGGTCGTAATTGCTATGGTACAATCATGGACTAGGGCCACAGATAACTCAAGAGTCTTGTGGTCAAAATTGAAAAGCTTTGAAGTCAAGGTGCAAAAGAAGACCAAAATCCACTATTCTGAAGCTCTTTTTTAGGATTTTAAAAAACTTGTAGGAGCTAAAAGCGACCCTAGATGTCAAGACCAAAAAAAATTATGAACTCGACATTTTACCTAGTCATCAAAATAGACAACTTTGGTCAAAAGAAGTTTTTCCATAAATGCTTAGTTTGGGAGATAGCTAGTTTTGTTAAACATTATAAGTCTAGGAAAAAGGTGCAAAAGTGAAAAGTAGTCAATTCTATAAATTAATAGAAATTGATTGGGGCATCGGATCAGGGATATGAAAGTTGTTGAGTGATCCTTGTTATATATATTATCAACACTTGATATAAATGTTTGTATGGTTCTCCCTTGGGTTTCTTTTACAGGTAGTTAAAGTTGGTCGCCAAAGCTAATTGCACCTACAGAGAAAGTGCATAATTGGGCAAATATTAGTAGATTTGGAAGGCTATAACTTTAAGATCTGAGATCATAATGAAGCATGGACATATGCATTACAAAAATCATCCAAAGGGGGACAATGGTGCATAGTCATAATCTGAATGGGAGATTTAGATGTTTCTGAAATTTGAACAAAAACGTGTCTATAACCTTGACTTGACAAAAAGAATTGTTGATTTGGGTAGTTCCCACAATGCATGAAAATTATTTTTGTGTATTTATAAGAATGTAATGAAGTTAAAATACAGCATAATCAAATATAAGGTTCTTATTTTTTAAACAAGTTTCTGGTTGTTTCAAATAGTAGGCAGAAGATGGCCTCTAGGCTTGATTGGGCAAGAACCTTTCAATGTGGGTGACCTCCAAAGCAACCAAAATTTTGGTGAAGTTCTATATAATCTTGTAGGATCACTAGAGGGATATTCAAGTGACAGTATTATTCTAATTTATGTTAACATATGGGAAAAATATGTTGAATGTATAAGAGTGAACCCTTGCATAATGTATTTTATAAACTCTCATGATGAGAGAGGGGAGATAAGATTTATTATTGGTTCCTTAAACCAAATGTATTCAATGCATCCTCTATGTTTAGAATGTGTGGCATGAATTGCATAGAGGGATTGTGGAAGCCCTTATCAAGAGTAATTATATTTCATATACATTATTAAATAGAGACAACCATTTGTTTTTCAAAAGGCGGTTCACCATTTGTTAGAGGGCTACGCCACCAAGAAATATGCCAACACTTGCTATTCCAGCCTGAGAATCAAGGTATGTCCAAATTACATAATCCACTCATTTATTAAAAAGGGGATCAACAAGAGCAAACATGTCACTTATAGGAATTGAAACTAGGTGGGGAGGATAACAATCATTCATCCCAACCACCTAGGCTACAACCAATGGACACAAGAGGAGAGACAACCATGTCTAATCACGAAAGAATAAAAGAGACCAATAATGGACATTAGTGCCTTGTATAAGAATTCGTCCAAGGTATTATTGTGATTAATATGTGCAATTAGAATCGCAAGGAAGAACCATGTGAGCTCTTGATTATTGGATATAGATCTTGTATTCCATGTGAGAATGCTTAGAAAGGTATGTCATAGACCAGCAAGTAAAGCTCATGCAACTTGTAAGGGTGATGGGTGAATCATCCCTATGGGTGAGTGCATGCATGCTAAGATAAACTGCATGAAGGATAAAAATCAACAACTTATGAGTAAGCAATGAAATGGTTAATGAAATTCCATTGACCTAGAAGTTGTCAATAACATAATAAGACATTACAGTATATGGAGTTTTCATGTGGTTCATGGTGTTGAAAGAGTGACCATACAAAGTTTTCCAATCAGGGAATGAGGCATTCATGTGTGTGAATATGTTGCTTGATTCATAATTGGGAAACATTTCCATGCAAAAAGAAAGCAAGTCCCATAGTTCAATGAGGCATAAGGACATTTAATGGACCTTGAAAAGATTCCATATGGATTTGGAATGGACTAAATTGCAGCAATGTTAAGTGCTAAGAAGTCCTAGAAAGGTCAAGTTGGACTTGGATAGAATTGTTGAAAGCAAGTGGAGCAACAAGGCAATGTGAATAGAGTGCAATGAGAGTTTTTGTAACAACAAGGAGAGCTACATCAGGCCGATAAGGTGGTTGTAGCATAAATTGAAGTACGATCTCCATAAGGCAACATTGATAAAGAGGGAAATTTCTCATATTAAACTATTTTTGTTTAAAGCATAAGATTTGCATGCTTGGAAGGTAGCAAGTGTAAATGTTATACATGTGTATATGTATTGAATTGCTACTTGGTGAGAAAATCATAGATAATGATCCCATAGATATGGACCATACACATATCAATCAACATGCATTAGTTAGCTAAAGAGATCCATGCAAAAGTTAATAATAGAAATTGTGCATGGATGGCACTAATAGTGAAGCACTGATGACACTTAAGTTAGCTTGTTAACTAAGTGATCAATAGTCAGTTAAAGATTGAGTTCAGTTCACATTCAGTTTAAGTCAGTTAAAGACTGAGTTCAGTTCACATTCAGTTTAAGTCAGTTAAAGACTGAGTTCAGTTCACATTCAGTTTAAGTCAATTAAACAATTAGTTCAAGTAAAGTTAACATTAAGTTCAAGTCGGTTAACATTTAGTTCAAAAAAATTAACATTCAGTTCAAATCAATAAACATTCAGTTCAAGTAAGTTAACATTCAATTCAAGTTAGTTAACATTCAATTTAAGTCAATTAACATTCAATTCAAGTAAGTTAACATTCAATACAAGCCAGTTAACATTCAGTTCAAGTAAGTTCTCATTTAGTTCAAATCAGTTAACATTTAGTTCAAGTCAGTTAACATTTAGTTCAAGTAAGTTAACATTCAGTACAATCCAGGTAACATTCATTTCAAGTAAGTTAACATTCAGTTCATTTCAGTTAACATTCAGTTCAAGTCGGTTCACTTTCAGTTCAAGATAGTGACCATTCAGTTAAAACTAATTGAGGAAAGAAGGGCACTAATGTTTGCATGGAGGGAGTTCCAGTAAGCTCCTCCTCGTGAATGCACTATGTGGTGCTCTCAGTGTGTTTACTGAGCCTCCTATGCGATACCTTTTGCATGTTAGGGTTTTTGGCTTGTTATTAATATGCCAGGCATATGGCAAGTTCAATACAATTGCATACAATTGTTTTTGCAAGGTTACATTGGATCTCTCTTCTCTACTGTTGTGGTGATATCTCTTATCGAGAAATATGCTTATGTGTTGTAAGCCATTCTCTACAAATATATCTATCATACTCAAAGAATTGTCGGGTTTTTCATCCTCCATGTTTGGATGGTTTTCCCAAGGTATATCTTGTCTCTCATGGTTGATTGATTTATATGGCTAATTTATGGAGTTGATTTATATGGTTGGTATATTTGTAAGATTCACATGTGGCTTATATATTTATGTGGTTGATATATTTATGAAATTCACATGTGGTTGATATATTCATATGTGGTTAATTTATGAGATACATATGTGCTGAAATTGATTGATAAAAATTTTAAAGTTCAAGCTTCTCTGATTTTGCTCAAACATCAACAAGGGACTCTAGGAGACCGAGCGACAATCATTATAGATAACCTAGAGAGGATACTAAGTACATTGACTGAGGGGGTCGACGAGCGTGGAGTTCCCGATCTGGATGATCATCAGTTGGCTCAGACTCTCTAACTTCCTGCTCATTGTGAGGCTGGATCGTGTAGGGTGTTGTAGAGGGTGGTCGTAGCTTTCCATATGCTACAGGGAGCGTAGGGAGGAAAAGGTCCCCCTGCTGGGAAAAAAAGCACCTCCAGGGTCACGACTAGATCAAGGACCAGGTCCAGGAGCTACAACAACAACATCAAGAGCATAAGGAGTAGAGGTAGAGGTGATACATACTCTAGCTATTATTGGGCCTTGTGATCCAGTGCGAGGTGGGGTTGATTGAGTGTTTGAGTACTCCATATTGTTTTGTATAACGCAGAGAGACCCATTTTGTAGATATTTATCAATGGAGCCTATGGGAGGTTGGTTTTTGGATGTGCAACCTTTTGAGGCCATGTAATGTACAACCTTGTAATGTTTATATATACCATTTTGGTGGTGTTTTCTATGTTTCTAATGTATGTGTTTGATGTATTTGTATGATGATGGTATCATATACGATTATGTTGTCTATGTATAGTTGTAGGTACTTGCACATTATTTGTATGATGAATACCACACATATAAATATGCTTTGTTTGTTATGTAGGGTAAGAGAGGTACTTGACGTATCAGGTTCCAGTTCAACACTTTGTTTACGACATGGTTGACAAATGCATTAGTTCTCCTAGGGACATCCATGAATGTAATAGTTTCAAACCAGCGTATTAGAAGGCGCGCTCACAAAAAGTTATGAAATAGGAGCTGGTTGAGGACACAAAACAAATTGTTAAGTTGGGAAGCAACGAGCTAGGAATATAGGTGCACATGTAAATGGCAGATGCCAATATGGATAGCATCACTTATCATTAAGGCACATCTGGTTGGGTGGGAATAGATAAGAAGAGGGGGATGCGGTTTCGCAACTCCGTTCTGGTTGGGTGGGAATTCCAATGACTACATCGTATTTTGTTTGGTTGTTAGTAAGTTCCCCCAGGAAAACTCCTCCTATGTGGTGGAGAGTTTGGGAGGGGGAATAAATGACCCAAGCAACATATGCTATATTCATTGACCTAGATTCTTTGACCAAAAACTTGCACCATCAGTGAAGCCTATGTAGTTATTTGAGCAAGAGTTAATTTGCATGGAAAAACAAAGGATGGTTTTATTTTCAACCAAAGGGATCGAAAAATACAAAAAAGTAAAATGTAACATTGTTAATTTTTAAAGTGGAAATGGAAAATCCAAGGGGTGAAAGATGGTTCAACCCTTTTTTGGTGGTAGGGACCTCCTTGTGTCAGAATTGCGAATTGTCTCAAAATGGTTGCACACTTGTATGGATGGATAGATATCCAACACTTGGATGGAGATCCCTTGGTGTCTATTCAATAGGAAATGGATGTGGTGAATCCCGGTCTTTGTTGGACAAGGATTAATCATCACTAGTGAGTAAACCAGTCAGGGAATAGGTTTTTCAATGGTCTCTAGTAACAGGGGAATAATTTCAGCAATGGGTACCCCTTGCGGGGATACCCTAATTTGATAAAGTTGATCCTATAAGTGTCTATGTTCTAGGTGAAATTATCATTAAGTGGATAGGATGGGGAACTGAAAAGAGTAGTGGGAAGTGTCATCATACGATCGACATGGGCGTGCAATCCTGGCTCAGAGAGTCTTGTGGGACAAAGGTGATGGTGAGGTAGCACAGTCGGGTTTGACAATGCTATTCTAGTTGGAAATCATATGAATATGGTTCCCATAAGATGCACATCCATTATGCTATGCTTCTGGCACCATATGTGTAAGGTGTGGTCTTTGTGGCATAAGTGTATCAACAGTAGGTATTATCGAGATATCCAGTTTTGTAGTAAGCTCCACTAGTGCTACTGTTGATGTAGTGACAACATTTATTGGAGTTGTTTCTTTATGTTGAGGTGAAGGACTCTTGACCAGAGGGAGGGTTAGGCAAATGGTCATTAAGGCATCCCAAAGTTGAGGGAGGTCGGAATAATGGTGCATGTAATGTCCAAACCGAAAACAAATTGAACATGCGTGATTGGTATGTAAGAACTTGGTATTAGAGGTATTGTTGGGTGAAGACGAGTTTGAAGGTGTGTTGCACTAATGGGGGTATTGAGCAAATTCCTGAGCTTCAGTAACATGGGGCATAGGTTGGTCGCATGACCTTGTTTCCTGCATAGGGAAGATGGTGGGGTGACCCTTACCGTAGGAGTGTCAGTCATTATGGGAGCTTTCGACTTGTGTTGAGTGATGCCCCCTATTTGAGGCTTGGAGACCACCAATGGTGGTTTAGAAATATGATTGGATGTGTTGGGGAATATCAACATGGGTTGCTTTATGCCCCCATTATTGTTGTGTTTAGTGACTGTTGGAGGGGCTTTAGTCACACGTGTCACTAACTCGGTGGGGAGAATGGATGGTGTAATGGGCGTGATTGGTACAAACTCATAGTGGGCCACTATTTTTGAGGCCATCTCTATGTAGGGTGGCATGCAGTACCACAATGGGATTCCCAAAGTGATCCTAGGTAGAGTGAGTTGATTCATGACTAACATCCCTTGCACCCCTGTGGGGGGGTACAAGAATGATATATGAAAAATGGGAGGTACTGATGGACTTAATGTATGTTGAACGCCATGACTTGTCGGAAGGGTTGATGATGATGGCAATGGGGTCGGGGAGGCATTTTCAAAGGTGAAAATAGTGCACACGAGACTGGATGTTGATGTGGGGATCTTTGTACACCCCCAAGCATATATCAACATAAGGGGGTTGAGTCACTTCACCCATAATGGGTAGGAATTTTTCAGGGTTGTTGTTGGCATGAGGGTCATAGTAATTAAGTTGGTTGAGGGTGACTATCTTCTCATTAAAGGGAATGTGGAATAACGAAGAGGAAATCGTCGTCTTGGCATACATATAACTATGAACCAAAAGGATATTATAGTCAATTTGTGCATTAACTATTCAATATCAATCATTACCATCTTACTCCCTGCCTCAATGGGAACATTTTGGTGCAATCCTCTTGCTTGTGATTGTCTCGCATCACATGCACGGAGGGCGATAGATGAGGAAACTAACATGGGTGAGCCCAACCTTTTCCATACATTAAAGGACATTACACATGTGGATGCACCTTCGTTAATGATGCACCAACGGATCATAATGTTTTTAACTGCAACTTGAACTTGGAATGTGACCAACGATGGAAGTCGTGGTTCACCTTTGTTGAGATCAAAATTCATAACGCACAATTTTGAAGGGTCGAATGTGCCTAGTGCATTAATTAATGCCTTCCTTTAGGTTGGGCATGACTGAAGCACTTCTAAAATGGACATGGTAGTTGGGGAATGAGCCAACTCATCCATAATATGGTAATTGTGGGCGGCTTTCAAGTGAGGATTACGAGGGATCTGCTAAAGTGGTACCTTTGGGATTAATGGGATTTGTTTACCACTTAGACGTGGTATTTGTGAAGTGAATCTCGATGGAATAAGTAAATCTTCCCCTTATGGGTGTTAAGGTCCAACATATCCTTTGGCTTAAGTTTGAAGGTTAACATTTGTCATGTTCATGTAAACATTTTGAAAGGAGCCATTGCCTAGGGGCAAGGTTCCGACTGTTGGGTGACTACCCATTGGTTGGAAAAGGGTTGTTGTAATACAACTTATTGGGGTTGTCGTGCATTAGGCACCTAAGGGGGATTTACAGTTATATTTTTCTTTGCTTCCACCAACTATTGGTAGTCAGGGATGAGGTGGAAAATGGTGAATATAGTGACCATACTCTCCACAGATCCAGCAAGAATAGTTTGTACTTAGGTTAGTGTTTTTTCCTTGTTTTGGGGGGTTATTAGCCCCTGCATTCGAGTTACCTTGGTTATGATTCTGTTGGGGAGGGATATTGTACCTTGCTCCTTCTATTGGTTTTGCTTGTTCTTACCTTTATTCTTCCCCTGATTTTGAGGATTATGAGGGTAAGCGATGTTTAACTATTCAAATTGTTGAACTTGTTGTGCGAAAAAAGGTTGCACTAAATTGACCCCCACATGTGGCATGGGGGAAGATCCAGGAGGACACGAAAACAAATAATAAGGATTATACCCCTATGGTGGGATATATGCATTTTGCGCTCGATATTATGTGGATGTAGGAGTTGGTTGTGCCATTTGTGGTGGAGGTACTGATGCAAGTTGACTTGCATTGGGGTATCTAGGATTGTAGGGTCCATATTGTAGTTGTCCAAAATAACGGTTTGGTACGATAGTAGGGGGTACCAACATGGTAGGGATGGGTGGGTATTGCATTTCCATAGTGGATGGCATCAAAGTTGGATGAGGGTGGACTTTTCCTTTTTGGAAAACAAATCAAATAAGTCCATTTGCTAAATGTGATGACCCCTCCTATGGGGGATCCAAAGATTGATGTAGAGGGGCATTAGGGAGGATGGTGTATAGGTAAATTGATTGTGCATAAATGATATCAAAGTGTTTAGCCTTCATAATGGACTCTTCCTCGATTTGGTGTTATGAGTTTTCCACATTGTTTACAATTTTGGGTTAGAGTGATTTTATGAACCAATCCAATAAGAATTGAGGTTGAATGTCTATTTTGCACAATTTGCATTGTCTACGCCACTCATGGATGTGGTCTGTGATGTGGGTAGAGGTATTTTGTCGAAATTGTATGAGAATCTCAAGCCCGAGGTCATGACATATGGGCAACTAAAAGTAGGTGAGGAAGGTAGTGGCTATCGTCCCAAAAGTGGCATGAGTAGCCCTCGGTAAATTCACATACCATTTTGCGGTTGTGCCTATAGTGCTTGGCTGGAAGAGAAAAATCCTCACAGATTCATCCACTATGTTATTGGAGGAATACCATAAGTGGAAATACATGACATGGTTGGTGAAATCGTCTCCTTGTTTCCCTTCAAACTTAGGGATGCCTAAGGGGAGCTTATCAGGAATATCTGGCCATGTTGGATCATGTGTTATGGGGTCATTAATAAACTTAGTTGGATTAGGGAGATTCAGGCTAGCCACAAAAGGTAGGTTGGAATTAAGTGTTGTCGTAATATGTTGTGTATTGTTTCCTTGAGGAGGAGAATGGGGAGTATGTGGTGGTGATCTCTATCTTCAATGTGAAGAAGAGGATGTTCTGTGGCCTCCTACCGAAGAGGGAGAATAGGGGGGGCATTTCCTCCGTGGGGTGGAAATAAAGGGATGCATCTTCCGTAAGAGGATGAAGCAAAATGATATAAATTATCTCCAAGGGGAGAAAATGAATCAAGAAAGGAACAACCTTTCCTAGAGAATCCTATAAATGTGGCCTGGGAGCGGCCCTAAATAGAGTATCTCCTTTGTGAACCATGGGGAGAGAGTGGGAAAACACCCCTCAAGAGAGGGGATAGGATTTGCACTCTACAAGACTACCTTAGGTGGTTTTGTTCCTCAATGGTGGAAGTATTCTGTGGAAAATGAGAGTGATGCTGGGAATAATGACAATTGAACAAATGCAAAAACGTGCCAACCACAACAAATTAAAAATGATGCATAGTGAGTGATATGTGCTATGTCGGTTTAGTGCAAGTGATCCCACGTGTAGGTTCTTTTTAATTATGAGTTATGTGAAATTGTATTTAAAACAAAAACAAATGACAATTCCCTAAAAGACCTAATGTCCTTCCTCTCAAATGTAACACGACCTTCCATAAACACAACTGTTGGTGATAATGGGGCCCACACAATGATTTACTAGTGAAGGTAAGAAAGAGTCAGTTATATTACTAATGGGGCTATGTTCCGGAAGGACTGACAACACTTCCGAATGGAAATATTTGAATTTAGGAGTCAATTTCACTCACAATTGCTCCTTGGTGATATCCTAAGTTTTGGCCTCTAAGGTATCTGCATCAAGTGTGGATAAGTGGTTCATCTTGAGCGGCATAGTGTCTTCCCCTAAAAAAGATGAGCAACTCTTTGGGAGGAGAAAGGAATTTATTCCTTGCATTTCATGTTCTTGGCCATTGCAACTTCTTATCCAGGTTGTATTTTGGCATTTGTCGATAGTAGGATTTGATTGTACCACGTAAGTCAACAATTCTATGTTTCAAAAAACTAATGAAACCAGATTGGTTGGCATTTTTTGGATGCCTAGCCCAATCAATCCTACCTAACTAAAATAATTTTTTGTGACCTCCGGTAAAATATTTTAGTTGTTTGGCAATTACAATTGTTGATATTAAGGGTCCAAATTTGATTAAGGTGTGTAAAATATGTATTTCACAATCCTACTTATTTCTTATCCATCTAGGCCACACAAGGTGCAGAATGGAGAGAATACTCTAAGTAAGAGAGTCTTTAGGTCTCTTAGTGTGTTCTAGTGGGCATGTACATGCGTGATAAGCAAATTGATTGTTGATTGTTGCAACTAACTTAAAAGAGTTGAGATTAAATACAGAAGTAGTTTCGACTTTGACTCAAAAAGATTCTAAAGGTTCTTGTAACTATTAATCTAATAAACCATGCTTATGAAATAAAAGTGTGTAATGGAGGTATTTCACACTTCTCCCCCTTTTTTGAATCACCAATATCACATGGAATGCGAGGTGAATAACACACTTCAGGTGTTTAGAGTCTTTAGGTCTTCGTTTGTTTGCAAAAGTGATTACACTACCTTGCATAAAGCATGTAAAGAACTTAAGATCTCTTGAATACTAGTGACAACAATGAGGCTCGTTGAAACCCTCACAGTTGGTTACCTAAGTAGATTTTGAGGGAATACCCCTTTACTTCCTAATCTTGGGCTAAGTGGGGTAATTATTATAGAAATGCACAACTAATGCAAGTTATGTTAATTTTGGTTCATTAGTGAGTAGCCATTGGGACTGCAAGATTGTGCAAAATAGATAATAATAAAAAAGAGTATCGTGTTTTGTTCAATTACAAATGTGCTAAAGCAGAGTTATAACACAACAGAGCCATGCGATCAGAGAGAAATTACCACCTAGGCGAGGGCCTGATAAACCACATGACTAGAGCGACTATGCAAGGAAAATGTGCATGAGTAGTGCGCCTGAGGTGTAGGGATCCACATGATTGTGTAGACAACAATTATGGCCCAAAGGGGGTTGGATTCTGGGAAAGGTGGGTATGTACTTGATCTCCTGCAAAGAACAATAGATTATAAATTAGCTATCTAGAAAATAACAACCTAGTTAATGAGAAATGAACGAAAATGAAGTGGAGTTTCCATAGATACTATTGTGGGAAAATTTGCAAAAGGGAGTGCAACCCTTCCCACTTGTGGGGTGAAAACCTTTGAGGTTGTCAACAAACCCCAATATTGTGTTAGTAAAGGAAATCAAAGTGATCTTGCAAGCTCTTGTTAGTAAACAAAACAAAATAAAACAAATAATATGAAATAAAAACAAAAGGATAGAGATATGCAAACCACAAAAACAAGAAGATGCTAAACCACTTTAGATTGCCCAATGGTCAATCTTGTTACATGTAGTGTCAGCTAGGAAATGATGGATTCAAGAAAAGCCAACAATATCCCTAAGGGAGGTTTTTTTTTTCCACATTAAATGCTGAATAACTTGAATAACAATGGGAGGAAACACTTTCCCATTGGATGAAGGAGGAAAGGGAGATTTGGGAATGCCAATAGATGGAGGAAGAGGCGAGAGGTGAGATATGAGGAAGCATCAACACAATTCCAACAACATAACCTTACTCAATTTTTTCCTTCTTAGATGCATGTTTATGGCTTCCTTTTATAGGACAAGAGGTGGTCAAGAAACATATAGATCCAAGAGTGAACCCCATTACCTCATGAACTAGCTCCGAGGTACACAAAGGGGGCTATTCAATGCTCCCTCGTCTTATGAAGAACAAGTTGGAATTTTTGTTGGTGAAGATATTTCATGAGCCTTTAGTGCGATCCCATAGATTTGATAGTCTCATGGATTTCAAAAGAAAATCTGCGTTAGAATTGCACAAGCATAGAGCTAATAACACGTGTTGTAGCTTGAGTAAGCATAGATTTAACCACGCGACCTTGTCTTGTGACTGTTCTTTGGAATTTTTGGACTCATGCTGCTTTATAGATCTTATGAGGATGTCTTTGATGGGATGCATGCTATATGTTGATGATGCCTTACTACAAGATTAACTAAAATGTTGCATATGTGTGAAATTTGAGTGCTAACAAGCCCGATACCTTCAAATAAATCACGAAGAATAGATGCACATGGACAAAATACAACAACTCAAAATCATAATTTGAATGAGGATTGTGGTAGATTTGGCATGAAAATTAGGTATTAGTTGATGTAACACAAAGGGATAAATAAATATGGAGTAATGAAGCAATCACAAAAACCAGCAGAGCCAATACATTTGAACAGAGGTCATGCCTGTAACCACACAAGCAAGGGCGAATTAAAACTCTTTATTTGAAAAGTGCCCCTTTATTTTCACTAGAAATAAGAGGTTGTGCATAAAAGTGTTTCTTAAACCATAAGAATTCAAAGGAGAATAAGAGATGACTGCAAGCTTTAAGGAGAGCGAATCCACAAATCCTTTGAATTTGTTTAAAAACCACAAAGTCATGGATATTTTTCGAAACATTGGATGGATGATCTTATTTTCCAAACTAGACGGAGGAGACCACAATGTTGCATTACAATTCGCTAGTAACCTTCAATTGTTAAAGGAAGATGCATTTGTGACAAGGGTGAAATTGGTTCATATTCTTCTCAATGGGTACAATTGATCAAATGTATAGGAATTCCGAGTGGGAAACATTGGAATAAGTTCAACCAGAAATTGACAACCAAATAAAAACAAGAGTTTTTCAGGGACAATGATTTGTATGATGAAGATAAAAATGCAGTCAAAAGGGACACCCACCCTAGACCATGGAATGAGGTCACAACCTTCAATCTAAAATACATTACTTGCACAAGGAAACTAATACAAGTCCATTCCTACCACTTTATAATGTTTAATTTTCTAAGAAATATCTCCCATCTAAGACCAAAGGAAAACATCAACATCCCTCACTTTTTATTACATTCGTTGGGTGAAATGAGCCAAAAATTCCAACAAGGAAAATATGACGCCCTAGCTCATCACTACTTAATTAATTTGATCATATGCAAATAAATCAAGGCTCAAATCCCTCAATTACCATGGAAGGAATTTATTAATATATTTGAAAAGGACATCCAAGCAATGACATGGATCTCAGGAGTTGAGTCCACAGTAGCATCATAATAGAGGAAGAATATGGTTCTAGAAAGCTCTTTTGTAATGACTAGAGACAACAAGAAGATTAAGATGGGAGTGATGAAATAATTGTAGACACCCTAGTTAATATGAAGAATCCCGACTCTACTCACATCACCAAGAAGAAACATACTCCCCTTGACAAGGCCTATGAATTCAGGTGACTCGAGAAAAGATTGAAGGTAGAAGCACAAACCTCGAAAACACAACATAGTGAAAATGAAGAAGAGGAGGAAGACAAAGACAACTCCATAGGGTAGGACCATATTCAAATCAATGATGATGACCCTGTAGACGAAGGGGAGGGTTGATCAAGCAAAGCAGGAGAAGAGATGGCACAAAGAAAGGACCTACAAATACAAAATACAATAATATAATTGGTTAAGGTCATAGAAGGATTACCGAAATTAAAAACCATGGCTAAGTCTCAAACATTTTCTAAGCAAGCCGACAAGGATGCAACATCTAACAAAGCAACATTACTATTGGAAAAACTGCAAATTCTTAAAACGCAGTATTTTGACAATCCATTGAAAAAAGGAATAAAGAACTCCAATAGGAACTAGAGGATCACAAAAGAGAACTAGAGGAGAAAACCAGAAAGTAGATGACTTGGGAGGGGCAATTGACAAGATCACTTAGGTATATGTGTAAACATAATCAACTACAAACATCCCTCTAGGGTTTATACAATGCTTTTAAGAGAAAGATGATGGAAATTTTAGTTGCACGGTCTCAAACACCTGTTACCTTATAATATTATTATGCCCAAGGATTTTTCGGATACATGTCAAGACAATACAAAAGCATAAAAGGACATATTATGTGAATTTTACATTCACAAATATATATTACCCCACCCCTACAAATGGTATCCAAATCCATATGTAGGGGATGTGCAGCTGAGAGTTTTATACTCCTAACTACATAATGAACTTGAGATAGAATGATAGATGCATATGTATCAATCAAAAGAATGGGGTAATCGATCATGGATCAGAGCTGAAGCTGCCGACCTTGAGATAGTCATTCAAGCTCACATAACTATGACCTATGATAAAGAACTAGTCCTAATATTATAAGAAAAGCAACAGGAAGCCATCACTCATTTTGATGTAAAATTACAAGGAATTAAAGAGGATGGCATACAAGCAATAATTTACATATGGAAGATATTATGAAAAGATATACAAAGTGTTAAATGTACAACATCATGATTCATTCTCCAAGCCAATCTTATGCAACTAGGATTGGGCCTCATGTGTTGAGGTAGAGAGACTAAATTGGACTCGGTAACTTGGAGTAGATTCTTAGGGTGAACCTCAGGATGGCTGAGCCTTCAATTATAAAGGTTATTCCTCGTGTGTTGAGGTGGATACTTTGATTTATCAAAGTTATGCTGTTGTAAAGTCTTTGTGAATAAGGCTCCAAACTTGTGAGTATATCAAGTCAGAATCGTGAGTATATCAAGTCATGATTCTCATATATAGTAGGTACTTGTGAGGTGGACCTCCAATTATAGAGGCAAACTTCTTCTTTTCTTATATACTACTTTTCACTTCTTCTTTCCTTCTACTTATGTGCTTGTATATCGTTATGTTGTATATTATGTATGGTTATGCATAACACTAGTAATTATTTCTATGTAATCCCATAGATTATATCAATGTTCCAAGTCTTTCTTGTAACCTTCTATTATTATATCAAATCAGTCATTCAAGTGAAGTTAAATGATAGAATTTTCACCTTGCTAAGTTGTAACCAAAGATTTAAAAGATCCTAAACATATATGAGAAACTTGAATTTTTGATGAAATTACCAGGTTATATCGATTTGACAACTTTGGGTCATCATCTTTTCCATCAGTTTGTATTTCTCATACAATGACATGATCAAACTTTGGAAAGAATATTTTGGTCATCTAAATCATTGCTCATTGCAACAATTATGTAATAAGAATATGGTTATTGCTCTTCTTCTCATTTCTTGCAAAGATGGTGTTTATTCCAACTATGTTCTTAACAAACATCATTGGGACAATTTTTACAAACATGCCTCATAATATGCCTCAACTCCCTTGCAATTTCTTCATAGTGATTTATGTGGTCTTCTTCCTTCTTCTTCTTTCTCTTGGTTCAATTATTTCAAAATTTTCATTGTTAACTTCTCCATATACACTTGGGTTTATTTCTTCAAGCTTAAGAGTGAAGTTTTTACATATTTTTGACCTACAAGGCCCTTGTATAAAAACAATTTGGACATCATCTTCATAAGTTAAAAATAATAATGGGGGTGAGTTTGTTAACAACAAATTTACAACTTAATGCATTGCACTAGGAATTTAGATGGAACATACTATTCCATATATAATACAACAAGAAGGAGTTGCTAATATAAATTACCACACACACATTAAAAAAATGGCAAATTGGATGATCGAATCTAAGGGATTAAGACCTCATTTTTTGGCAGAAGCCATTAATATTTCCAATTACATAGTAATCACAATCCCACAAAGTTTTAAAAGATATAACATTGAAATAAGCATAGAGTTAAATTAAGTGAGATGCAAACCAATTTTTTGTGTGTTTGGTAGTGAAGCATAAGATCACATTCTTAATGAGAAAAGGAAATCATTAGAACTTAAGACTGGGAAGTGATTTTTTGTTGGATATTATGAAGATGTTAAAAGGTATCGACTTCTTCAACCTCATTCCAACAAAATTATTATTAGGAGAGATGTCCAATTTGATGAAAATATCCAACTTGTGTTCCTAATTTGAATTTTGTTCTAGCATTCATTATGTGGGCCATCTTTGACGAATATGCCACCTTCTACTCCCAACTTTCCTAATAGTGTTCATATTCTAGTTTCCTCTTCTTTAAATTATGATAATGAAAAGGAAAATCGAGCTCCACCTACTCACCTTCCTTCAAATAGGTCCATTGACCATGATAATACATCAGTACCATAGCTTCCTAGATGGATTAGTAAGACATTAGAAGTAGTTGGCGACCTAATTTCATATTAGTGTCAAAGTTCTAATCATCCTCCTCTCTTCTTTTTCAAGTTTCAAAGACTCATAATCCAAAATTGTTTGTAGAAGCTTACAACCATATTAATGACTAAAACAATATGATGATGTCTTCACGTGACTTCAAATTGCATTCACAACTAGAACACCAAATATTTTGGTTGTCATTTGTTGAGGTTTCAACAACTCCTCAATTCATGCAACTTGGGACCCCACCATAAATTTTTTGAATCAAAGATGAATGGCCTAGATGCACTCTTCCTCAACCATGGTTCTTCAATTTCAGTTTTACTATGACAATATGGCTGGTATGTTTTGTTAATTGAATTCTTCATCTAATTATGTTACTATTTTTCAGCCTAATGCACCCTTCAACTGGTTTTAATCACTCACCCTTTGATCTATCTCATTATACTGCATGCTTTTTAAGTGATACCCTCAATCAAATAATGTTTTTATTTTGCTAAACTAAACATTCAAGCCTTATGAGTCTAGATAGTGAGGTGAAGGGACTTAGCTTTTTGTACTTGTTTTTACCTCAATTACTAGTCTTGATTTGAAACTGCTTAATCCAAAATCCTTTGTAGTGACTTAGAATACAAAACCGACACTTAGGAGTTTATAAGAAAATCTCTTTGACATTTTTGTTTACAACTTTCGCTCAAAAAATCACCTTTTTAGTTGATGTATTGGCCAAAAAGAGACTTTTTCACACTTACATCGATGAGAAAATAATTGTATTTACCGACATATCACTCGTCAAAAGAGATTTTGTCGTCAGATTTTCAGTGGAGAAATCACTTTCCCCACCAAAATTTTGGTGAAAAATATTATTTTCTCCATGATGAAGAAATTAATATCACCAACTCCCACAAACCAAGGAATGTTGGAAATAAAAGTCTATTATTTGCCATTATGTCAACCATCAAATTCATTTTTTGGGTTGGATCTTGTTAAAGGATCCCCTAACTATTTCTCACTTTGAAAGTATTTTTCATGTTAATACATCAACAAGAAAATATATTTTCTTGTAGGCTTGCCCTTTGACATGTATTTCGATGGAATGCTGATTTTGCATTGATATTATTGTGATTAAATGATGGTTGAAAGTTGATTTATCGATAGGGGAAAGTGATTTCCTCGTTGATTCCTCGGTAGGGAATTTGTTTTGCACACTGATTGTTACATAGAAATTTCCTCGTCACCATAATAATGAACCTTGTACCTTCAAACTTGCCACAATCCCTTAAGCATCTTGATAAAAATTACCAGGAAGATGAGAATCATAAGCTTTTCCCCTAAACTGCTTGGTTAGCAACATTGTCACGACTTGCTATCTAACAAATTGCGACAATATTCATTGTCTCAAATTACTTTCTTGCAACATGGTACATTTTCATAGGTTGCTTTCATGCATAGTGCGACACCTCTAATTGTCACAAGTTACTCTTGGCAAGGTGCGACATTGTCTATACAAATGAAAAATAAAGGTTCGAGGAGCTTCTATAGAGAATCCCTCATTCCACACCTTTTGGGATATCACCCTATCTTTCTCCCCTTATCTCTCATGTTCATTCTATCCCTTTTGTCCTATAAATGCAAGCTCATTTACATGGGTGAGGAGGAGAATGGATAACAACTAGATGTCGGAGGAATTATGTTATACCTTTGATAGCCACTCCTTTGAAGTTAGGTGACAAGTACAAAAAGGATTCGTTGGAAGGGATTTTCAACACCAAGGTGTTTTGGTTGTAATTATTTCCTCATTATTAATATATAAATACATTTCCTTTCTCATAAAAGATGTTCTTTTTCATTTATAGCATTTCACCTTTGTCATTTGCTTAGATTGATCAAATTATAGCGTATCTTTCACGTGGTCTTGTTTGCTTTGGATATTCCATGGGTTATATATTAAATCTAAGGAGTAGGATCATAAAAGTTTCAGATCAATACGGACAACATTCAATAAAAGTATGTGCTTTCATCATCTTTAAGTAATTTGGTTAGTATAGAGGAAGGTGTGTGTTTATGTGATATTTTGTTCTAGATTTGAACCATTCAAACTAGGGAGTTTCATCTTTGTTTGCATCGAATGAATAATCCTCAAACAAAATTGGTGACTCTGTTGGAGTACCTATGGTCCCTTGCTTTTGATACCATAGTCATGCTCATTAAAACTAAGTAAAAGAGTGTCGACCTTAGTCTTTGTTATTTCTCGTACTCATAAATACATGAGAATAAGTTATTGAGTATACTTTTATCACTTTTACAAGATTATAAAAATTGTTATGAAAAAGGAACCCCCTAGAGTTTTCTTTAATCTCTTTCTAGACTCTCCACATACGAAAATATTGCCAAGTGAACTTGTTTCTTTCATGCTTGTAAAAGTATTTGAATTTTCGTCTATCCGGTGATAGTTTACCCCTTTTCTGGATCATTTGGACTATTTACGAATAATGTAAACTCTTGTCAACTATTGACTAAGAGAGTTCTCCTAGGAATTATTTTATACTTTTTCAGGCTTAGGGGACTAAATTTATGAAAAATTCCATCTTGGAGTCTTCTTTAAGAGTTTTTTGGACTCTCTAATCATGAAAAACCATTGAGTGTTCCTTATTTGGACTTGTAAACTACACATCAAAGGATCCTTATGGGACTAGAACCCTCCTTTCTTAGGCTCCTAAAACATGTGAGATTGGACTCATCTAAAGGACGAGCTATAATAAGCATTTGTTATCCTCCCCACGCTTGTTAAAAAATAAAGAGGTACCCATCAATCATGATGGGGAAAATGTGGGAAGGGAAGTGTATTTGCACTTGTATTATTGGCAGCAAGTCACTGTTGAACAAGAAATCCTTTAACGTTTTGTGTCAAGGTTGGGAAATATGCTTGTCTCCCATTGATCATACCCCTCCATAATGTTACATTGTGGTCATTATTATTTTGTTGATTCAATGATACCAAGAAAACTATCATGCAATGTTCAAGAGAAGCCTTCTATTGTGTCGATCCTTGTTGTGTCATGAGAAAAGTTCAACCTGAGAAAATCCTTCTATGGTGTTGGCTAAATTTGCATTCATCAAGCTTTATTTTGTGTCAACCATCCCTAAGTCAATCCCAAAATCACTCCATACTCACAATTACTTCAAAACGCCTTTGTTCTTGTTTCGTGTCGATGATGAGGGAAACATCATGGCCCTCCTTCAACGAGTCTATTCTTGATGACTTCAAATTTTGTTCCAAGAATTAGACTTAGAAATGGGTGAGTACCTTGGGCCTGCATGCCTCAATGGTTGTTTACCTCGCTTTCAATAGTAGGCTTAGATCATTAGCGTCTGATTAGAAGACTCCACCGAGTGTTCAACTTTAGCTCATTAATTCACATTTGAGGGAATGTACTAGGGTACCTTGGGAATCATTGACATCAACAATGATTTACCTTGCACTTGTAAACAATATACCTCAAAGACCCGTAATCAAGTGGTTTCTACCATGTTCGACGTTAGATCATATATTCACATGGATAGAATCATACCGTTCAGGTTCAGGATGAAGACCCTGGGTTTCTTTTAGGAATGCACTTGTATTATCTTCCTTCCCCAGGTTACGATGGAGTATTTTGTGTATGCCCACAATGTATGTCCGGTGGTTTTAGCAAGTTTGAGTCATTATAACATAGATATACAATGTATATCCATTAGCCATGTCTATATTTGAGTCTTTATGCATGGATCTACGTTGAATTTTTGGTAGCCATGACTTGTTTGTCTTGACATGGATCTACAATCTATTGTTTGGAAACCATGTTATGAGTCATTGGGATAACTTTCTCAAAGATGATTATACTACAAATTCCTTGCTAGTTGTTGACATGATTCTGACCAGTGGTTCTTGTTGAATGTACAACATCAAGAGTCATTCTCTAGACTTGTGTTGTATCAAGTTAGGACTTGTGAGCCATACCAAGTTCTACATTTATATCCTCATATAATTGAGGTAGTGGTGTTGTACTGTAAAGTCTTGTGAGTAATATCAAGTCAAGTATTCTCATAGACGGTAACCAATGAGATGGATATCTAGTTATGGAGATGGGCTTGTGAGTAATTTTTATACCTAAATCTCGTCAACATCATGTTGTGAGATCAAAATCTTAGAATTGACCTTAGATCCTCAAGTTTTGAACATGAAGTTGGGAAAGGATCATTGTTTTCATACCTTTGGCCACCACCGCACTTTCCCTTTGGCCAATGTGTGGTAACCATATCGATAACCCCCTTTTTCACTAAGTAGTAAGCGGTTCCACCACATGTTACCCATGTATAGTGTGCAGTGCTAACCTGGTAACGATCTTTCCCTATGGACAAAGAGCGGTGCTCGAGTTATAAAGGAAAAAAGAGAAGCTTTGAGAGGCTTCTCAAAGCTAGCCTTTGTGGAGCCTCGTCCCTATGGTTTAGGATCACCTGGAGCTTGAGATCCCTCATTATAGGATCCTCCCTCCACCTCACCCATGAGATCCTCAACCTATCTTATCCTCCCATGCATTTATATATCAACTTACCCCTCACTGGGAAGGAGAGGAAGAATATTTTATTGCACCTATACAATGGCCAAATTTAGCCAATATTAGTGAATGGATAGTAGGAAAGCTTGAGGTTTGAGGCATAGTTCATTGGAGAAGTTTTTCCAACACCAAGGATTAGGTTGTAGGCTCTCTCTCTCTCTCTCTCTTCATATTTTTAATGCAAACGAAGGTTTCTTTCCCATAAACATTTATGTGTTATATTATTATGATATTTATTGTTGAATTCCTTGGTCATTGACATGAGATCATAGACTAACTTGTTCCTCTGATTTGGTTAGTGTTTTTTGTGTGTATCTTGCAGGACATCCGTAGATCCAGACCTTCAAAGACCAATGTTTGTAGCATGTGGAAGGTAAACCGATTATTTCATTCAAGTAGTTTATGTAATCTTAGGGAAATATCTTTTATGTTGTGATTGCTTTGTTCTAGTTCTGAGTGTTTTAGGTTAGGGAAACAACCTTGTGTCCGCAATGGCTGAGTATTTTCGGTAACAAAATTGGTGTCCATACAGGGGAGAGATCAGAATTCTTGGTTTTGTTTATGAACTTGTCCTCATTTTCAATTTCAGTTTATAATTCAAATCTACTTGTAAATTAGTTAGATATGGCTTGGAATGGTTTAGATATACCTTTCTTTGCCTCTAATCCTCTAGATTTTCACTTTTATATGTTGTTTAGATACAATATCTAAGCTTTGACAATTTTCCTTTTCGCCTTCATGTGTGATTTCAAGGTTTGTATTGGCCGCCGCACCTAGGCAGTGTAAAAAGAGCGGCCACTACACTTTTACCTAGGGGAGAAGGGTGGTGCCCCCACTCTATTACTGTGGAAAATTCACGGTGCTATGATAGAAATGCTCTGTATTCATCTGCTAGTCAGTGGTGCCATGTAGGGTTTTAATCCCTGAGTGTTTTTGAGATCTTGCATTTATATTTTTTGTTTTCTAAGTATCCTTTCCCTATGTTACTGATAGTCGAAAGCATTAATCAAGATATGGAAAGTGTTGTTAGGCTTGATTTGTTTTAAAATTTCAAGAGTTAGTATTGGTTTGGCCTTTGAGGCTTCTTGGATCTTTTTTTATTTTGGTTTGAAAGAAGAAGTCCTTTGAAAAGTAATCATATTCAGATCTTTGAGTGTTGTAGATCAACTAGAAAGGAAAGCGATTTTGCTTTTATACTCTTCTTAGATTATTAAAGATTGTTTTTATATTCATTATTCAAAAAATTGAGAGAAAATTCATCATAGATCCAAGCATAGAGATGAACTATTGATCACTTGATCAGTTTCACTAGATTTCAAGTGTCTATGTTCTAATTGTTTTTGTATGTTTTCTTCTTGAAAAAAGAACAATAGTTTATTTTTTGAATCTTGTTTTGTTTTGATGATTTGAAAGAGTTTCGTGTGTTAGTGATAATGTTTCTTCTTTTCAATAAGAGATATAGTTCTTCCATTTTCAGAATTTGCATAAGAAAGTCTTTGCTTGCTCGCGACATGAGTGAAAATATAGTTTTAATATTTTTGGCTTGGGATTTATTTGCTTTGAAAAAATGGAAATTGAACCTCTATCCATTCTTTAAGTAGACCATATCTGACAAGTTGAAAGTGAAAGACTTGCATGAGCATATTGCATGGTTTTAGATTTCTGTACTCACCTCATGCATTCGCTTAACCACAAAAGATAAAATTAAGCACTAGTTTAGGTTAAAATCTTTAGCTACTTGAGTGATAGGATAGAGACGTGTTTTGGCATCGTAAAATCTAGTAGCTGTCATTATTCACCTGCACTGCATCCGGGGGATCGTGTGGTTCTTCCACATATTACTAGTATATAGAATGGTCTTTCATGTACCCTTGAGGTATATCGAAAGGTACTTCACGTACTCAGTGGTATATAGGAAGGCTCCTTTCGAACGATTGTGCATTAGACAACACTACAATGGATTTGATCTCCCATGTACCTCATGTATATTGGGAGACCCCTCTAGGAAACCCAGACCAACTGAGAAAATCCTTTTGGTCGTCCTGTTGGAGCAATACACTGAGAACAACACTAGGGAATCTACTATGCACGTGTTGTCTAGGTATTCGGATATTCAGGAAAGGGTATGGTCCCGATCCTCCTTGTCATGTTTTACTATTGGAACCTGCGGTATATCACGAGTTGCAACAACTTGACAATCCTAGTGAGGAACTGACTTTTATCAGCCCCTCCTATCATTTAAGTTTGCTTTTTGACCTTAGATTGTGTATATTTGATTGTGTGTGATATATCATTTTTATTAAACCCCAGGATAGGAGTTTTCAGTTAGAATTCTAGCTAGGCTACCTCTAAGACAATCTCCCAGATTGTAAGGTTTTCCACCTAACTTTCTTCTTGTTGTAGAAGAAATGGAGAGGGAAACTATAGACCAACTAGCCACAACTGATTCCCATGCAGAAGGAATTTCGATTACAGAATCCGAGGAAGAGATTTATTCCACCCCTGTGACAGTTTAACAACCTTCTACGGAAGATATAATGTTTCATTTTCAAACAGAAGGTCAACCTAATGCACATGATTGGGTTTTTACCCATCCGTCAGACGATACTATGGCTTAATAATTTGGTCCAACCTCTTCTTTATGGGAGACTACTTTAGGACAGGTTATCTCTGAGTATGGAAGCACTAGTTTTCCTTATGTCCCCCCACCACCCCCAAAGAAACTAGAATCACTATGACCGAGGAAATCCTTGGACCACTTCAGGGAACACTTAAGTGTTTGTGTTCAATGGGGGATAACCTAAGGAGGAGGAGTCTTTCTCCTATACCTTTTCATTCAGAAGTAGCCTTCTCAGCATACCATGCTTTCTCACCACCTTATGTGGCTCCTAAATTTTGGTCGCCGATTCAAAATATGGCCACTTATGATCCTAGTCAACCTTCCATCCCTCCCCCGCCAGCTCGGGATTACCCAAATGGCTCTAATTATCCAACACTTCCTTCTACTGGGGGGAAACCCCCAGGCCAAGTTATTGTATCAACCAGGGGAACTATGTCTAGTATGGGGAAAAACCTTAATGTAGGACCATTAGTAATCATACACCCCCCGCTAATACCAATGTGGTTATTCCTCGTTCTAGTACAGGACAACCCTCATGGGTCCAACTTGTTGTAAATAAACCTTCACGGGGTTCTAGTTACCTAGGAAACCAATCTCCTCTAATCAAACAAAATTATCAACCTACAACATCTAGAATTGTTTATCCTAGAATGCCTTATCCTGGTAATATGTACACCCCATGGGGGCAACCTAATTGTTTAAATGTCCCTGTACCCGGAGCACCACTTTTCAATACTGCTAGAGGTTATGGAAAACCACCATTTGGAGGCCCACCACCTAGAGGTTCCCCTTATGGAGTTACACCACCCCGAGGTCCACACTTAGAGGACCCCCTCCACTTGGAGGCCCTCCTCCACCTAGAGGTCCACCTCCACCTGGAGGAATTCCTGCTGGGGGTCCACCTCCTCCAGGAAACCCACCACCTAGAGGATCCTCGGTAGGATCATTTGTATCACCCAATCCACTGGTCATTGGAACATCATCCACACTTGTTTACCAATACACTTACGGTCCTACTAGTCCACAAATGCCTTATCAGTATTACCAGTATGTGCAACCCAACCTGCAACTCCCGTTTTTGGATACTTTGGATTTATCATACTTGTCCAAGTTGATTAATGATCCCATCCAACATGCCCCTTTTTGGCCTCCCATTCTAGTCAAATTACCATCAAACATCCCCAAGTTTGATCCAAAACAAGGTGAAGATCCCAAAAACCATGTTATGGCCTTCCATTTGTGGTGTTCTTCGAACTCCTTGATGGATGACTCCATTATTTTGAGGCTCTTCTAAAGGACTTTGACTGGAACAACCACTAAGTGGTATATTGAACTTCCACACAACACTCATTTGTGGATTTTAATTCTTTGGCAACTGTATTCCTTACCAATTCTCAGCTTCCTATTCGTTATGAAACTAGTACAAATATTTTGACCTCTTTTCGACAGAATACTTCCACTCACATTTTCAATCATATTCATGAGTGGAGGTGATAGAGAAGGTTGATGAAAACTCCTACTCTGGATGAACTGTTAGTTGATTGGTTTACTAAATCTCTTTTGCCTCCTATTGCACAAGATGTGGCTATGGGTAGTACTATTACTGAGGAACATGATATTATCCGGGCTCAATATTTGGACTTAGTTTATTCTTAGTTCAGAACTTTATATGATTTAATACCTCATACTCCTCGTCCCAGTACCGATCCTGCCAAGTCACCTATTGAACATCCTTTGGATAGTGTTGTAGGTTCAATCCAACCCTCGTCCGCAATGAAACCTGCCAAGCAACAAAATCCTTCTATTGCTACTCCTGTTACTTCTACTCCTACTGTTTTCATTGAGGTGAATGTTATTCAATTATCGCAAACACCCGGTAATAAGAAAAAAGGTAAAAATAAATAAAAAAAATCTATAAACCAGCAGGAGAATCCTAAAACCATGACTCCAGAGATTGACTCCAAACCCAAACAAAAAGCCAAGTATGCCTATCTGTTTTGTGGAGGAGATCACTTCACAAAAGAGTGTCCTCGACGTGAA
This sequence comes from Pseudotsuga menziesii, assembly GCA_001517045.1. Lineage (NCBI taxonomy): Eukaryota > Viridiplantae > Streptophyta > Pinopsida > Pinales > Pinaceae > Pseudotsuga > Pseudotsuga menziesii. Next base: position 1,501,170 of record LPNX010128887.1, read on the forward strand.
GAGATTAACAAGTTTTTTAACATTAATCCCACACCAGTAGTGTTAACTGATCCTTTCCCGTCCCAACAATAATTAATTGACCATACTTCTTTGAATGGACCCTCTTCCTCTACCAAGGAAATTAGAATGATGTCCACCGAGATTGTTTCATTGACCACGCGAAGTTAGACATATGATAAACCTCCTGAGAAGAAAGATGAAGGTTCCTCTCTCGAGAAGACTCCTTCTGCTAACTCTTCTCCTCTACCTCCATCTAATGGCTCTCTTACCATTGATAAACCTAGTTTTGACATGATTTTTCACCCTCCCAAGAGTACAATCTAGAAGTTAGTTTTTAGTCCAGGCGCTCAAGTTGCCCAATTCTACAACATTATTGAAGATCTAGCTCAGGCACCTTGCGCCATGTCTACTCTGGAAGTAATCCAAAGTTGCCCTACACAGCGTAAAAACCTGTTTTCATCTCTAGGGGTCTTAGATTAGGAGAATTCCACTACAATCACTTTTAATGTGGAAAATATAAATCAAGGTTGTCCCACCAACTCATGTTTCAAATCGCAACTACGGTGCTAGGTCGGAAAGTTCATCGAACCGTATTGGATGAAGGAGCTTCCACCTCAGTTCTATCTATTTCTTGTTGGAAAGCCATCGGGTCTCATGAGCTTCCACCTCAGTTCCATCTATTTCTTGTTAGAAGTAGTTGATGCTCCATTAGATTACAACCTGCTATTGGGGAGAAATTGGTCTTATGTTAGAAAACAGGACCGCAGAGCAATAACAGATATACAGTTAAATCAATAAACAAGATGCAAAACACATTAAAACATTACAGAGAGACATAGATATAACATGGTTCACCCAAACGTTGGGCTACGTCCACAAAGAAATTGCCAGTCCTTTTATTACAATCCACAAGGATGAAGGGATACACCTTGCAGCAAAACTGCTGCACTTCCTCTTCACATTCTCATAGTCTCTCTTCCAATACAATACAATACCATACTTAGTTGTTTTACAATGCTTTCTTTTATAGGGGAAATACAAGGGGAAAATTCTAGGGTTAACCCAATACCATGGGTCTGCAAAACTGTTGGCCGAACCCCAAGGCATGGGGAATGAGTGTACAGTACTCCTGGGTTACAATCACAACTGAATAAGATCTCTGGATCTAGAATATTAGGCTCCACAACCAACAATCTCCCACTTGGAGACTGATCACATCAACTCCACCGCTACTGCACTTGCTGGACTATGCTCTGGACCTTGGACTTGGAAAATTTCTTATTTTCACCTTCATGCTCAAAGGCCAATAGAAACTGAGCAGGAACTTAGTTTCTCTCTGGTTACTCCCTTTGTCAACATATCTGGAGGATTCTGGCTAGTGTGTCTCTTTTCCAATTTTAACAGTTCTTCATCTAGAACAAATCTTATGAAGTGGTACTTGAGTTGTATATGTTTAGTCCTTGAATGAAAGGCTGAGTTCTTTACAATATGAATGGCACTCTGGCTGTCGATGTACAACCTACTATTCTCTTGCTTCTTACCCAATTCTTCCATGAACCTATGCAACCAAATCATCTCCTTAATAGCCTCTGTAGCAGCAACATACTCTGCTTCCGTTGTTGAAAGTGCAACAACTTGTTGCAGTTTTGAAATCCAACTTACTGTTGTTCCACCTTCAGTAAACACATACCCTGTGGTTCTCCTCCTGCTGTCTTTATCACCAGCCATATCTGCATCAACATATCCCTATAGAACAGTGTCTGAACCTCCAAAACATAATGCATGAGAAGTGGTACCTCTCAAATACCTGAGAATCCACTGTACTGCTTTCCAATGCTCTTTACCTGGATTATTCATATACCTGCTTACAACTCCCACTGCATGTGCAATATCTGGTCTTGTGCACACCATGGCATACATTAAGCTCCCAACCGCTGATGAATAGGGAAGCTTGGACATGTAATCTATCTCTTCATGTGTCTCTAGACACATATCCTTGCTTAGTTTGAAATGGCTGACGAAAGGTGTACTGACTGGTTTTGCATTCTGCATTCTAAACCTCTAAAACACCTTTTCTATGCACTCACCTTGAGACAGCATCAATTTGTGATTTTTCCTATATCTTGTTATTCTCATACCAAGGATTTACTTTACAGCACCCAAATCCTTCATCGCAAATGATTTAGCTAGTTTTCTTTTGAGCACATTTATATCCTGCATGTTAGAACCTGCAACAAGCATGCCATCCACATACAATAACAAGATAATATATCTTCCGTTATCTAGCCTCTTGAAATAAACACAGTGGTAAGAATGACATCTATCATAACCTTGTTCTATCATAAACTTATCAAATTTTAAATACTACTACCTTGGAGCTTACTTCAGGCCATACAAGCTCTTCTTCAACCTACAAACCAAATTCTCCTTCCCTTTGACCTCATACCCTTGTGGCTGCTGCATATAAATCTTTTCCTCCAAATCCCCATGGAGAAAGGCCATTTTTACATCTAACTGTTCAAGATGCAAATCTTCTACCACCACTAGACTTAAAATAGTTCTAATTGAAGTCATTTTAACAACATGAGAAAATATTTCATCAAAGTATATACCTTTCTTTTGTGCAAACCCCTTTACAACAAGTCTAGCCTTGTACCGCTTCTTTCCTCCATCTTCTTCCTTCAACCTGTAAACCCATTTATTCTGCAATGCCCTTTTTCTGCAGGCAACTTAACCAGATCCCAAGTCTGGTTTCTTACCAATGAGTCCATCTCCTCATCCATTCCTTGCTCCCACTTCTTCCTAGTTTCTACCTGCATTGCTTCTTCAAAACATTCTGGTTCACCAGAGTCAGTCATCAATAAATAATACAGTGAAGGAGAGAATTATTCAGGGGGTCTACTTAACCTGGTAGACTTTCTTACAGTTGTAGGAGTTTCAGGTACCTGCTGCCGCTCTTGAATTTCTGGTGCTTTTGGAACTTCATTTTCTTTGATTTCATCAAGCACTGTGTACTTTGTGTTTTCTTTTTCTTCTTTCTTTCCCTACAACTGATCTTTGTACATGACCTTTTCATTGAATACTACATCTCTACTCCTAATGATTTTGTGATTTTTAAGATCCCATAAGCGATAACAAAAATCATCAACCCTGTATCCAATAAAGGTACATTTCTTGGATTTAGCCTGAAGCTTTGTTCTATCATCTTTATCAATATGGACAAACGCTTCACAACCAAAAGTTCTCAGAAATGAGTATTTTACCTGTTTACCTGTGCACGCCTCCTCTGGAATGCCACCATCCAAAGCGCTTGAAGGCCCTTTGTTTATTAAATAAATAGCAGTGTTTACAGCATCAACCCAAAAATGTAAGGGAAACCCTGCATGCAATCTCATACACCTTGCATGCTCCATGATCGTTCTGTTCATCCTTTCTGACACACCATTTTCTTGGGGTGTTCCAGGGATTGTCTTCTCTTTGCGAATCCCATTGTGTGAGCAGTAACTGTCAAACTCCTTGCTGCAGTACTCGCCTCCATTATCAGATCTAAGACATTTCAACCTTTTTCCTATCTCATTCTCAGCCAAAGCTTTCCACTTCTTAAAAGTATCAAACACATTAGATTTTTGTCTTATGCAATAAACCCCAATTTTTCTAGTTGCATCATCAATAAAAGTAACATAATAATGAGAGCCACCAAGAGATTGTACCTGAGTTGGTCCCCATACATCTGTATGGACAAGATCTAACTTTTCACTCTTCTTTTGTTTCTCAACCCTGAGAAATCTAACTCTCTTCTGTTTTCCATAAACACAGTTCTCACAGAATTCCAAACTTACCTGCTTCAGATCAGGAAGCAGTTTCCTTGAGTGGAGAATCTACATCCCCTTCTCACGCATGTGGCCAAGCCTATGATTCCACAACGTTGCACCTATTTCTGTGGAAGCTACAGAGATAGAATAATCAGTATTATGAGGACATAAATATAATGTACCTACCCTATCTCCTTTTGCAATTACCATTGATCCTTTAGTGATCTTCCACCACGTTTCTCCAAATGTAGACAAACAACCACTATCTCCCAACTACCCCGTTGAGATCAGATTTATTTTCATATAAGGGATGTTCCTTACATCCTTTAGCAACCATTCACTTCCATTATTTAACTTAATATGTACCTTACCCTTTCCAACAAGTTTACATGGTTCATCATTCCCCAATAGCACATGCCTAAAACCACCTTGAACATAATCATGAAAGAATTTCCTATGTGGTGTAGCATGACATGAAGCCCCTGAATCTACTACCTAGTAATCACTAGTATTATCTAATGCAAGAATCAAAGCATTTTGTAACACATCACCTGCTACATTCGCTTCCTAAGTAGTATCTTGTCTCATTTTTTCTTTGGAGCTCTATAGTATTTCTTCAGATGTCCTTTCTTACCACAATTCCAACACTCTATTTTTCCGAATCTGGACTTGGATCTTCCCTTTTCAGACTTGCCATGATTTCCTGGGCTCCTTCCTCTCTCGTTTTGTCTCCCTTTGCTCTCCATGGTAAACGCATTACCTGATGTCTCACCTATGATTTTTCTTCGCATTTCCTCGCTAAGAATAACACCAACAACATCATCAAACTTAAGAGTGTTTAAACAAGGGACATAGTTACTTACAGCCATGACCAAGCTATTCCATCTTTCTGGCAATGAGCACAAGATTAGAAGAGCCCTAACCTCATCATCAAAGTTCACTTTTACATAACTTAACTAACTGGTAAGTGTATTAAAATCATTTAAATGGTCAGCAACAGATCCACCTTCTGACATATTCATATTAAATAAACACTTCATTAAAAATACCTTGTTAGAAGCCCAGGGTTTTTCGTAGAGTTTACTCATTGCACTCATCACACCCTCTGTTGTTTTTTCTTTCTAAATATTGAAGGCCACCGATGAAGCTAGGCACAACCGTATTGTTCCCAGTGCCTTTCTGTCAAGAACCTCCCATTCTTCATCCTTCATAGCCGCTGGCTGTTTTGCTTTTCTGCCCAATAGAAGGTACAGATCCTTCTGGTACAGATAGTCCTCCATTTGCATCTTCCATAGCTGATAGTTTTGGCCGTTAAATTTCTCGACCCTAAACTTTCCTTCTTCCGCAATTTCTCCCATTCGAACCAGGAATCTTTCTTTCCTACGAGTTTACCAACCAAATAGACCTTTTGGCTCTGATATCAATTGTTAGAAAACAAGACCGCAGAGCAATAACAGATATACAGTTCAATCAATTAACAAGATGCAAAACACATTAAAACATTACAGAGAGACACAGATATAACATGGTTCAACCAAATGATGGGCTACGTCCACAAAGAAATTTCCAGTCCTTTTATTACAGTCCACAAGGATGAAGGGATACACCCTGCAGCAAAACAACTGCAATTCCTCTTCACGCTCTCATAGTCTCTCTTCCAATACAATACAATACCATACTCAGTCATTTTACAATGCTTTCTTTTATAGGGGAAATACAATGGGAAAATTCTAGGGTTAACCCAATACCATGGGTCTGCAAAACTGTTGGCCAACACACATCCCAAAAAAAATTCTCGGGGGCTCCGCCCCCGAAAAGGCAAGGGGAATGAGTGTACAGTACTCCTGGGTTACAATCACAACTGAATAATATCTCTGGATCTAGAAAATTAGGCTCCACAACCAACATCTTACGCTATGACGTCAGTTGCGTCATCATTATTTTGAACTCTCAAGTTCCCTCATTAGGGGAATAGTGTAACCATTGATCAACTTGATTACTGTTCACCTAATGTCACTGCTACCACATCAAATAATGTTCCTATGTTGGGGAAATCCCCTCCTCCTTATCAATCCATATGAGTTGGAATTTTGAAAGATTCAACCCTTATGGGAGTCTTTCCATTTGCTGCTTCCCCTCCTAGTACACAAGTTTCCACAGTTAACATGATATCATCTACAACCGAGGGCATGTCCAAGGGAAAATATATTGTTGAAACACCTTCTCTGGGTCCTCATGAATCCTTGCAAGATGCCATTCAATCTGCTTCTGAAGCTCACTTTGATGAACAACATCTAGTAGCGTCGGATCCCTACCATCTACACTATTGGCTAGATTCCCCTCTCTCGACTCTAGATTATCTCTTACAAACTTTTCCATCGGACGAGTCTACCATTGAGATTATGAGTATGGATGAATCCTTATGGGAAGATAATCACCATAGATCTTATTTTCTTCCCAATGTTGATTCAGTGGATTCCGATCTTGTATCTCTTATCAGTTTTGATATCGTCGAACATTCTTAAACACTTGTGTTACTACAGGATGTTGATTCTAAAGGGAACTTGTCCAACATTACTAAAACTATTCCCATAGACATATCGGTGAAGCCAAGGATTGTTGAACATGTTCACGTTGGCTAGAATTGTTCAACAATAGAAATTGAAGAAAACCAAGCTTTTTTCAATGAATTTCGAGATGTTTTTACCTAGAGTTATGAAGAAATGTCAAGGATATATCCATCCATTGTATTTCATGAAATCAAGACCTATCTGATGAAAAAACCCGTCACATAGAAACTCCGTTAGGTCCACCCAAGGAAATCTGCAACTATAAAAGATGAAGTTGAAAAGCTTCTGAAAGCAGGTTTTATTTGTCCAGTGCCTTTAACCGAGTGGGTGTCTAATATTGTTCATGTTGCCAAGAAGTAGGGAACTATTAGGTTTTGTATCGACTTCAAGGACTTAAACAAAGCTTGTCCAAAGGACAACTTTCCTACTCCCCATATCGATTAAATCATTGATAACTATGCAAGAAGTGTCATATTTTACTTTGTGGATGGCTTTTCTAGCTACAATCAGATTCAAATACTACCCGTCGACCAACACAAAATGACACATTTACCTGTGGGGAACCTTTGCTTATCAGAAGCTACCTTTTGGATTGAAAAATGTTGGATCTACTTTTCAAAGACCCATGTCCTATGCTTTTCATGATATCACACAAATGATGGAGCCATATCTGGATGAACTTCTCGCTCATTCACAACGAAGAGAGGATCACTCAGGGCATCTAAGAGACATTTTCCTTCGATGTGGTCACTATGATATCCGAATTAACCCGCATAAGTGTGTTTTTTACGTGGAAACTGGGCGTCTTCTTGGCTTTATTGTTTCCAAATATGGTATCCGAATAGACCCCTTGAAAATTGATGCTATATTGGCCTTACTGCCCCTAACCGACATTATTGAATTCCAAATTTTGCAAGGGAAGGAAAAATTTCTTGTCTTGTGTGCAAATTTGCATAGAAAACACATGGTTATATGCGTCTGCTAAAGAAAAACACTCCCTTCATTTGGGATGATCAAGCTCAATGGGATTTTGATAATTTGAAACATGCTATAACACATTCCCCTCTGATACACCCCCCAAATAATTCAAAATATTTTTTGGTTTACATTGCTGCCTCCACTACTACCATTGGCATGGTTCTAGTGCAGGAGGATTCGAACGCGCAAGAACATGTGATCTATTATCTTAGAAAGAGTCTTCTCGACTCCGAAACTCGGTACTCACATGTGGATAAAGTAGCTTTGGATACGGTCATTATTGTCCAATGATTTCGTCATTACATCCTTCTTCGCACAACCATTTTTCTCGTAGATCAGAACCCCATGTACTACCTCCTGACTCGTCAGGTACTGGGGGGGGGGGGGAGAAATATTCTCCATGGATCATCATCCTCTAAGAATTTGACCTTGAATTCACTAAAACCACTTCTAAGAAGTCACTAGTTTTTACGGAGCTAATGTGTGACCTTCCCCGTGTTGTCATGGATATTGAGCCCAATGAATCATTACCCGATGAGTTCTTATTCCTAATTAGCACGACTGACCCATTATATGGAGATTTAATCATATATATCGAAACTCATAGATTTAATCCCAATCTATCTTGCGATTATCATCAACACATTTGTCATCACTCCATGTATTACCTCATTCTTAATGACACCTTATACCGACATGGTATAGATTCCATTCTCTGATGATGTTTGACACATGATGAGGCTGAGTAAGTCTTGAATGACTACTACTCTGGAGCTTGTGGTGATAATATTTCTGGGACGACTAAGACCCAAAAAATCCTGCCTTGGTTAGTTTTGGTCCTCGATCTTCAAGGATTTCCATGAAGCAGTCAAAAAGTACCCACCCTGTCAACTTTTCTATTTGAAAAAGCGCACTCGCCATGCTACGTTACACCCTGTCATTGTCGTTGTCCCTTTTTCAAAATGGGGGATAAATTTCATGCATTGTAAGCCTTCCTCAGCTGGAGGGCATGGTTACATTATTGTATTTTTTGATTATTTCATAAAATGGGATGAGGCAATGCCTACATATGTCGAGGATGGTAATATTGTCACCCTCTTTTTGTTTAATCACGTCATTACTAGGTTTGGAGTTCCTTAGGCCATAGTAACTGATCACGAATCTCATTTCCGTAATCAAATGATGGATGAGCTAAGTGTCAAGTTGGGTTTTCCATTAGCTAATGGCCAAGTTGAAGCCATTAATAAAGTCCTTAAGACCATGCTTTGTAGGATGGTTGGAGAACACAAGTCAAATTGGAATTTAACACTGTTCTTGACACTTTGGGGCTACAATACTTTCGTAAAAACTGCAATTGATTTTACACCTTTTTATTTGGTCTATGGACTTGAAGTAGTTTTACCTATCGAGTGTAATATTTTGTAACTAAAACTAGCTATTGAGTTTCTACCCAACACCTCAACTAAGGAAGAACGCTTCCTTTATCTAACCAACCTTGATGAAACACGTCGAGATGCTGCTCTGGCTAATGAGTTGCACAAGAAACGAGTCAAGGCTCAATATGATAAATTTGTTCAACCTTAGATCTTCAATGAAAGAGATCTTGTTCTTTTGAAACACGTCAAGATGCTGCTCTGGCTAATGAGGGGTTTTGTTCTGGTCATTCATTTTTTCGTTTTTGTTTTGGGATTAGTGCATTATGTCTCTTTTATCTTGGTGCCTTGCTTGGATGTTGTTTGTGAGTGGTTGCAGGGTCTAAAAGTTGTAGGGTATGTTATTGCTTTTTATATCTCATTTATTTCTAAAAATACAAAAATATTTTGCTTTTGCATACTTATGCATTCTTGCATTTTTGCACTCGCATGGTACTTGCATTAGGTTTGATTATTGAATTATAGTCAGGTTTTCATTTAGGAATGATTACATTCTCATTTGAAGGAAAAACTTGTATCTCATGTAGTGGCACACCCTGTTTTTCATTCTACAAAGATTGCACTTGGGATTCTTTGTTAGGTGTGCACTTTTATTTCACTGCTGAGTCTCAATATCATTAGTTGCATGACCATTTCCCTTTTAGTAATTACAGCCATTAAAATCATCGCTTAACTAAAATGAACTACACAATTTTCTTTTATAGGGTTCACCAACAAATTAGGATTTAGAGTCTTGGAATAGTTCATTGTGAGTCAATTCTCCAAGACTACTAAACACAAACAATTAGGTGTCTGTCCAGGTGAGAGTGAGAAATCCTTGGTATAATTAGTGTTTCTCAAGATGCTCCTCTTACACAGGAGTTAAGCATGAGGCAACGCACACGATTGATTGGGATGACCCCTGGTCACTTTCTATGAGCGCTGGATATATTTCCAGGATCATATTCGTATCAGGGGGGCTTTGAGATATCGATTGATGCACCCTTAGGGTACCAGTTGTGCTTTCAAGCTTCGGGATTTTCTACCCTTCCCATATGGTCGATCCTGCTTGCGACTATCCGCCTGAGCATTGATTATATCGGGGTGACCTTAGTTTCCTTACCTAGGTATCATAGGGGGTACTTGTAGAGGTTATTTTGTAGGCGTCCTAGCCAGGTAGGGGTAGGAAAACACAGTCTCTTTACACATTGAAGCCAAGGGCCACTATAATTAGTTACGAACCTCCACTTATAGTGTATGGGAGTCTCAAGCCTCTCCTAGGCGAGGCATACCTGGTGCATTTGGGAGCTCACATATCCTCCCCTTGGTTTGCTTGTTTTTGGTTGTAGATTTTCTTAGGAGTGTGCTTTGTGTACACTAGATTGCTTAGGGTTGCGTAGTTAGATTGATTCTTTTCTTTTGTTGAGTCATTGTGGATCTGGGTGCGACACTTTGCTGTTCTCATCGTTTAGCAATACTTCCACCTTCTATGTATCCTCCTCCTTTGGGAGAGAGAACTAAGCATTCTAGGCGGGCTAACTCTCACTTTGATTCACACACCATGAGTGACCATGAGCCAGATATCCCGGTGATCCCTTATCTTCCTCCTCCCATATGGGAGGTTGAACCTTCAAGCACATATCGGACTTCGATGGGATTCGACCATTCTATGGGTGGGACATCTCCTGATGATCCTTCACAATTTCTGGGCTACATGAATGCAAATCACCAGTATTGGTTGCATAGTTCGAATCGTGAGACTCACCATGCACCCACTAGCACTAGCACAATAAGGTATGGCATGCTAGACCTTCCTAAGATCGGTCCAACACCCAATGTTGGATCAGGTGTTGACCCTGGTGTTGCGCTCGGGGGAACTTCCATTCCTTTCCAGGTGGAGAGGTTTGGTAGCACTATTCATATTACACCTTCCATCCCTAAGGTGGAGGTTCCTTCACACATGCATCCTAGGCCTAGCACTATCGTTCCTGTTCGGGGACTGATACTAGACATGTGAATATTGGGGGCACAAGTTACATCCCTTCCCATATTCCATCGTCTTCAACACCGGTTCCTTAAAATGCATTTTTGATGACACATCCTCCTCCTAAGTCACATGGTCCTTCAAACCGGATTTCTACCGTTAGTCATGTTCATCCCGCTTCTGGTAACACCGTAGTGTCACAATACCATGTGCCTCCTTATGTGTCAGCCATGTATGTGCCATCTCATGGAATGTATTATGGAGAGTCTTATGGACCATACTATGGAGTATCTTATGGACAAACCTATACACCTTATGGGTTCAGGTATCAACCCGCTTATCGGTCTCCTAACTATGGCTTCGTTGCACCCCAGCCTCAAGGTACTCCAAACTATAACATGCAACCCTATATGGGTCAAATGGGAGGAGGTTACTATCCCAATGGCCAAGGCCATGGTGTCTATAGCAATCAAACCTATGTGAACCATCCCTATTAGGGAGCATGGAACCAACGTTAAACTTACTTGACTTGCCGATATTGACAAATGATCTTCTGTCCCTTGACCCGGCACGACCGGTCATTCCCGCCAAGTTTCCTTCAGACATTCCAAAGTTTGAAGGTAATGTTGGTGAAGATCCTGGTGAGCACATCACGTCATTCCACCTTTGGTGCTCTTCGAACTCCTTGAATCATAATTCGGTTTGTTTAAGGCTATTTCAACGCACTCTTATAGGGCCTGCGGTGAATTGGTACATAGAGTTGCCGGGGGTGACTTATACATCATTTACTGACCTAGATATGACCTTTCTTAATCACTTTCATATACTCGTGTGTTATGATGCCAGCACTGAACTCTTGTCAACATTTCGGTAGGACAAATCCATGCATACATCCGATCACATTCAAGAGTGGTGTAGATGGAAGAGATTGATTAATGCCTTTAAGAGTTCCTTTTGGAATGGTTCCTTAAGTATTTATTACCTTACATAGCGAAGGATGTTTCCAAATTCGGAGAGCAAAACGAGGAACAATCTATCTTTAGAGCTCAACAGCTGGATTTGATTTATGCTCAATCTGGGCTCTTGTAAGATATCATACTGAACGCACCTAGATCCAATTTTGACCCCAAGTTTAAACTTGGGCCATATGCCGATGGCATTGTTGGCTCCACAAGTGCCAAGCCTGCAAGATCGGTTACAAACCAAATGAATAATTTGTCTATTAACCAGCCTGCATCAGGACAAGCTACGACTTTGTCTCATCCTACCCAAACGACGGATGTACTTTCAGTGCAATCGTTGAACCATAAAGGTAACAAACAACTTGGACGTAATAAAAAAAAGGTAAAAACAATCGAAAGGGTGGGAATAGGAATGAAAATTATAATAATGACACAAACAACAACAATAATGCTGGGGGGACAAGAAACCTAAGCGTAAGGTTAAATTCCATGTAAGCTTTGTGGGGATGATCACCTCACTCCCTTGTGCCCTCGGATGGAAGATGCCTCAAAGTTCATCGTACAGAGCCCAGCTATGTTGAAAAATCCTTTACCAAAAAAACAGAATATGAACTTGAGGACTGTGGACCTTGGTGGTGCTTATGGTGGAACTCCAAACCCTTTGGATACCGTTAGTGGCCATGGTTGCATTAATATGATGTCTGTTGAAAATGTTGTGACTCATTCTAAGGATTATGGTACGTCACAACCGAACCTGGGAAAAGAACCTTCTCCACCTGAGATCCCTTTGTGTATTGAAAAACCTAATGATAAGCATGAAGTTCCACCTCGCATTCCTAAGGGAGTCTTGAAGAATTCAGGGCACAATCCTAATTCCCAAGCCGCCCAGAACTATTCTATCGTTGAGGATTTGGGCCAGAATCCTTGTGTGATGTCCGCTTCTAGAAGTTCTTCAGACTTGTCCTCTGCAAAGGAAAGCCTTGTTGTTTGCTCTTGGGGTGGATGATGGAAGCTCTCCTTCGGTGATCAAATTTGAAATTCATGGAGTCCAGCCTTGCTTGCCTTACTATGTGTCCCTTTTGGTTCATGTAGAGTGTTTAAACAACACCATCAAGCGCACAGTGATTGATGAGGGCGTGTAGCTTCCATGATGTCTTTGCCATGTTGGAAGGGGTTGGGTTCTCTTGTGTTGTCTAAGTCAAGCACCATGTTAACTACATTTGACAGAATATCGTTTCGACCGCATGACATTCTTCCTTCCCTTGAGGTGAAATTGGGAGGGAATACCGTCACAATCAAGGTCGAGGTGGTTGATGCACCCCTTGACTATAATATTTTACTGGGTAGGAACAGGATTTACAATATGCAAGCGTTCACATCATCACTCTTTGGGGTTGTTTGTTTTCTTTTGGATGGGAAGACTGTGACGATTGATCAAAGATCCTTTGATAATTCTAGTTCAAAAGCATCATTTGGGAGCTTTTATCCTAGTTATCGATCATTCTCAGCAAGCAACTGAGAATGTTGGGGTGGGTATGTATCCTTCACTAACGAGAAGTTTTAGCTGTGTCACGCCCATTCTTATGATCGGTTCTAGTCTTGGTAAGGCTTCAACATTGTTGAGTTCGATTCCTTTTCGCACTTCGCATATGGAGGATCCTTGAACTCTTCCTTCTCCGAGTACTTCAGGTGAAGTTTCTATACCTTCCAAGTCAGACATGCCATTGTCTACAACTATGGTAGCTTGTCAAGCTAATCTTGATTCAGTTGTAGAGTCTAGTCCTTCCTCTTCGCGGACGGAGGAGGAGGACTCTTATGCATTTCCTGCTTGGGCAGTGTCATCATCTCACTCATGGGACTGCCTCGATTACATATTTCCATCAGATGAAGCTATTCTCAAGGATATTCCTGGGATAGAACAACCTTGGGGAGAGTTGCATCATAGATATTATTTTCTCCCTAAGCTTGATAATATTGGGTGTGATGACTTTAAGATGATCTTAAGCGAGAATATTGTTAGGCCTGTGGTCCCATTAGGCTCTCCTAGCAAATATGCTGAAGGAAACATGGCTAACTTGTCACCAACTATACCTATCAATATTTCTTATGTTCCTGGCAAGATTGAAAACGTGTACAATGGGGCGGATTGTTCCCCCGATGAGATTAGAGAGTACACCGAGCTCTTTGAGGAATTTCGAGATGTGTTCGCTTGGTTGTATGAGGAATTGTCAGGAATTGACCCCCGCACGGTCGAATATGGAATTAGGACTTATCTGGATGTTAGATCGATTCGACTAGTGATCATGGGGGAACAACCTTAGTGGAGCCTAAAAATGGGATCTATCTTAAGAAGTACTATGCATGATTTACATCCAAGGCTGATTTGTTCTATATATTGTACATTTTCATAGCCTAGTTTTGGTCTACTTGTGGTGATCGAGTTTGTTGACTTGCTTCCATTTTTTGTGGCAGATGTGGATATAGTCTTCGGTTTATGTAGGATTCGCTGATGGTGCTAGATGCCACACTCAAAACTTAGCTTTGACTACTAGGGTGATTTATACTCCTACAAGTCAAGTGTTGTCCTCAGGAGGGGTTTGTCTATGACCTTCATCGAACAATGTTGCAGAGTATAGTGCTGTTATTGAGTTAACGCATGATGCCATTTCACATGTTATTCACTCTCTTAAGGTACGTCTTGATTCATAGTTAGTGGTTTCACAACTTAATGGATTGTAGCATGTTAGGGATCCAACTTTTTTACGAAGGTTCTTGCGTGTCAGGTTGCTTGAATGACAATTTGAGAACATAACGTACATCCATATTACAAGAAATTTTAGTCAAGTTGTTGATTCATATGCTAACTATGTACTAGATTGGCATTTGTTTCACAGACGATAAAGCATCACAAAAACATTTACACATGTAAATAAAATAATAATCTATCATCATAGGTATTTTTCATTAAAATATATGTCAAAAAATGTGGTTTCATAACACATAAGTGTCATATACAAGATTAAGGCTTCCGAGCCACTAATATATACTACACGGTCATACAAAACATACACCCCAAGCCTCTAAGCCTATGGGGAGGAGGGTGCTGATCATGGTAGCACAATACTGCTCTAGCTAGTTGGTGAAATAAACGAACCCATGCCCGTGGTACTCCAACCACTTGGCACTGCATGGCCTCAGGAAAATCCTCGACTTGTGCCATGGGAACTCTATGTGTCAAACGAACGAAGTTCGTGTGAATGCTTTGGAGCATTCGCTCCGCATCCACACCCATGATCTCATCTCCTCTTCCCCTCCGTCGATGACGAGGGAAACCATATGGTCGTCATGGTCCCACATCTGTATGTACATGATAGAGTATCACTATATGCCATCACACCAAAACATGTCTTTTTTATTCCATATCTCAAAAAACAGAAAACAAATTTAACGATTAAGAAAAAAAACAAAGTTCGAGTCAAGATTTGTTACCTATCTCTCCATTGCAGAGCTTGGTGGTATGCGCATGTTTGGGTCTCCACGGAAGTCTATCCTTGCATAGGGATAGTCATCTATGGCGATGATCTGTCTATGCCACCAGAGGAAGAAGTCTGTTGGGTAAGGGTTTTCCACCTTCCCCCCTCCTAGTCTCTGCATGACGTTTTCCCTACGTAGCTGAGGAGGATATCAAACTCCATGTGGGGTAATCTCAACTCTTGGGCTTAGCCCCAACACATGCACAAAAAAGAAAGCACTCAAGATGATTCCATATCCCCATCTTGTAGTCAGTAAGCTACTATTTCATGTTGCTTAGTAGTGAGGTACTCTAGTCATATATTGTAGGACACATACACTCCACCGCATAGAACATTAGAGGGCTTGAAGCCTGGTGGAGAGATGCCAATCCCGCTATCCTGCCCAGTGCCAATAGTATGGCCTTCATCCCGATGTTTTGGATCGAGTTTGTTTGGATTTGACTCCCAACCTTCTCTGTATCAAGACACAATACATGACAATGTACTCATCTATAGTGAGCCCGCCTCCTAGCCCATGAGACCATAGGTTTACCACCTCCCCTCTACGGGACAATCCTGTGATAAAGAAAATGTCCTCAAGCTCAAGGATGAGGGGCATCCCGTCTAACTGAAATGTCTCTGAGTCAGGATCCTAGTAATCCACTAGCAGATGGAGTAGCCTTGGGTTTTCCCTTAAGCTTCCAAGGTGCCAAAACTTGTATAGTCCACAATCCCTTAACGTTTGTTGAGCCATTAGATAAGCTTGCACAACCTCCTCAACATCACCATATTCATGCTCTCTCCATTCTAGAACCATCCTGTACAAGAATTTTCAAATTCCATCAGTATTTGCCTTTGAATCTCTTGTTTACGGCCCTGTACATGACTGTTTTCAAAACAACCACCTATATACGCAGGTATCATGGTCTTTTCTGCGTATACCCAGCCCTATACGTGGAAAAAGACATGATTTCTGTGTGGGTGAAACTGCCTCCTTTGGGATGGCCTGAGATTAAAAATTGACCATCAAAATTAAAAATAAAAACATGTAAATGGAAGAGAAGGGCATGAGCTCCTACATGAACCAGATGGAATGCGATTATGTGGACCAATGCTCCCAGAATCAGCTTCTGCAGTTTTCGGTCTCAAATGCACTATGGTGGGTAAATTTTCAAATGGTATGTAAAATTTATTTTTTCACTATTTTATAGAATTGGTTTTGAAATTTTTACCCACTTTCTATAGTTTTGACCTGTTTTTGACCATTTGGACTAATATGGTGTTGTAGGGGCCCATTTTGAGCGTGTTTTGACCGATTCTTTGATCCGTCCGTGCCTATTACAGGTATAATATCTGAACTGGCATATTTGTTAGGATTTCACATTCGCTTGCATTTTGCATGACCTTATGACCATTTCATTTTAACCTTAGGTATGAACCTATTCCATGATATCACAGAACCTTCATGCTGCTGTTATAACTGGTATTGTGTGAATGGTAGAGATTTCCTATACATGGGTGCCCTAGTTAGATCCTTTTTTGCATTTGGTGCACATGCTAAGTTGCCTCCTTTAGGTTATGGGAGTCACTTTTTAGTCCCGCAATGTCCTTGAGCAAGAGCTTCATACTCCTCTTGAACTTTATGTTGGCTTTTCCCCATAGGGACTCCCTTGTATATGTCAAGTTGTAATTGCATTTCATGAGTTTTACTTGCCTTCTTGAGCTTTACGTCGACTCCCTGACTTCTAGTTATCATCCATATAGCCCGAGCTTGTCTCTTGTCTAGCTAAGCAGAGCCTTCCACATATCCTTTGTAGCTTGATCACCCCTTTACCAGGAGGAGACGTTTCCCCGAGTGTCATTATCCTGCACATGTTTCCTTGCATTGAGCATAGGTATGTTCCACTACTTGGAACTATCTTGCTTGTCCCTGACACTCGTCTCCTCCTAGCTATGTACTATAAAGCACTTTTATTCTTTTTCAAGCTTTTCAAAATATATGAAAAAGTCCAAAAAAATAAAAAAGCATAAAAAGTTGGAGGGGAAAAGATGTTATCTTTGGTAGCAGTCGAGTCGTGTTGCCTTCGAACAGAGCACTGTATATCACATCCGTTGGTTGGGTTATTAGTTTGACTTTAGGAGCTGTACTCATTACTCTGAGTTTATCTCCATCGACTGGTTAAGCTTCTAGTCCCCATGGAGCCTCTGTTGATGCCTCCTGTGTCATAGAGATGTCCCAATTTGCATATCGAGTCCATGTTACCTACCTTCAGTCACCACATTCCTTATTTTCTTGTTCGAAGGAAGTTCAAGCCCGAGTCGGCCATTCCTCAGTTATCTTGAATTTGCATGTCGGCCATTCCTGATACTGTTATTGGTTCATGCACATCTTGTTCGTTGAGTTCTTCCACATTATACAACTTTGCTGAGTACCTCGTGTTGGTTGATGGGGGATGCCTTAATGCCCTCCTTCCAGCGGATTCCATTCCATCGACATCAGATCATTTATTCTGAAATAGGAGTCTAGAGTCATTTGAGTGCCTTAAGACTTGTAGTCATTAGTGCTAGGTTCTTTCACCAATGATAGTTTTGTGAATACATCAATGTCCCCTTATTGATGTATTCTTTCAAGTGTTCGACCTCAACACATCTATTCATACTTGTTAGATTGCACTCAATACCTTGATTCCCATTTTCGTTATCAGTGGGTTACCTCGCGTATGTTAACGGTATACATCAATGACCGGTAATCAGATGATGGACTACTATGTTCGACCTCGACACATCTATTCAAATAGTAGGACATGTACTCATAGCGGTTTGTGTAGAAGACCTTCTAGCTTGGTGGCATTCCATATATGCTACCTCCTTGATCGTACCAATATTCATGAGATTTCAGCTCTCGTGATCATGATTCCAGTGTTTCCATTGTATATCAGATATCTTCATCCATTATGGATATCTTGATCCATTGTATATTGTACATCGCGATGACCACACATGACAATTTGTATATCATGCCTATTCCTGACCATTGTACTCTTATGTATCCGGGACTGCTACATGTATTTGCAGTCACATGTAGAGATTGGTTATTGTATTATACTGATGAGTGGTTGGTTCTTCCACCTGGGTCTTCATTACTCCACTTTTGTGATGGATTTTATAATGTAATTCAGCCATCATGTTACCCCTCTGACCTCACACATTAGGGGGCATCTATTATTGCTGATTTTACCACACCAGGTAGATCACACATTTATGGCCTTCCCTGTTCCTCTGTAGACTCCTTGGACCCCATGGAATTATATTATGCTTTGATGTTCTAAGATCATCCCCAAAAATTGCATGTTTATACCTATACGTGAATTTTAAAGCAATACCCACGTGTATACGCAGCTTTTGACCTCAAACCCACGTACTTTGAGATTTGTGCAAAATGACAAATAGTTTTGGATTTTTCTTCATTTGAGTCTGAATAACTTGACTCTTGGCCTTCCAAAGGGCTTGAGAATGCTCGGATTTGACTCTCCATTACCTCTTTGGAGTGCTATACAAGGAACCCCTTGGATACATTGAAGGAGGAGAAATTGAAGAGTGAGGAAATTATAGTCCATTGTTGCCTCAACTTTGCTTATACTTGAGTCTGCATCCCTTTGTCCCTTGGAGCACATAGTGTTCTTCCCAAGCATACCTTTGTTTTGTGAGTTTGATATAGAGAGATGGAGGATTGAAGTGGTGGATTCCCAGGCGGAGGACTCAGTTTCTCCGGTTCGCAGAAGTGATGACAGAGTTTGTCACTATTGTATCTCTGATTTATTAATAGAAATATATTTTCCTCTCCAATTCATGTGCATTTTGAATATGAATATTGAATCCATGGATGTATTTAATTGCTTATACATTCTAGAGTAGTGCTAGCACATTTATATATATCATGATTGCTTTGGTTTGTTGTTGTTGAGAGCAAATTATAATTGAAATTGCATTGGAAAAGCTCAACGGGGATCTACTTCAACCGTTCGGAACAAGGTACGATTCTATATCCCTTAGTGTTATATTTTCTTGCTACTCTTGTGTATTGGGAAAGATTGATTTCTAGTGTCATACTGTCTGTTGTGGTACCCCCAAGCCATATGAAGTTTCTCTCTGTAACACTCAACCTATAAGTGTAAGGACCATTCTCAACATGAGAGTGTTCTTGTCTGTAGGACCATCCTCAACATGCGAATGCTAGGATACTATCGTTCACAATTGAATGTCATATCTCATTTGAAAATGAATGCAACACCACTCTCCTTATTAGAGTACTATCATCCATAGAACCTTCCTCAACTAGGATACTTTCGTCCACAAATGAATTTAGGATCTTGTGTGAAAATGAATGTTGGACCACTGTCATCAAGAGAGTACTATCATCCATAGGACCATCCTCAAATAGGATATTGTCATGTACAAATGAATGCAGGACCACTCTCCATGTGAGGAAACTATTGTCCACATGACCATCTCAAGCTGTAAGTGTTAGGACCACTCTCAACATGAGAGTGTTCTTCTCCGTAGGATTATCTTTGACATGTGAATGCTAGGATACACTCATCCACAAATGAATGTCGGACTTAATAACCATATGTAGGCATACTAATAAAATCTATTGGACTTGTCTGTACTTGCATACTGATGGCATCTCATCATCAATCATGATCTCATCATCACCGCCTCTTTCAAGAGAGGTCCTTTTGGACTACACCAAGCTTGTCTCGAAAATATTCAAAATTTACACAAGATTGAGGCTTAGTCATCACATCAACAACTTGCTCCTATGTAGGAACATAGTGGAGCTTCACATACCCTCTCTGCGCCATATCCCGGATGTAGTGATACTTTATCTCTATGTGCTTTGACTTATCATGAAACACCAGGTTCTCTATTAGCTCGATGCAACTTTGGTTGTCACAATGAATATCATTTGCATCCATATCAACATCAAATAGTACTGCCAATAACTTACAAAGCCATACCGCTTTGCTATAGGTTGAACATGCTACAATGTACTAAGCCTCGTGTGTACTAAGGGAAACACTAGTATGCTTTATACTAATCCATGAGATCACACCTAATCCAAAACTGAAACAACATCACAAAGTTCTCTTTCTATCTTTAACACTCCCTACCTAATGTAAATCAGTATAACCATACAATATGAACTCACTGTCAGTTCCATATATGAGACCACAACCACATGTTTTGTTGCAACTCGATTGACATGTCGGGGCTCCACCATATACTAACTCAAGGTGTTCACAACAAAACATATAATTGGACTTGTATTTGTCAAATACATTAGTGAGCCAATAATCTGTCTGTATAACTTAACACTCTTTCTAGAGTCATCATTAAGGGGATTCAAGTTTGTCACCGTAGGAGTATTCATTGCCTTGCAATCCAACATCCCAAATATATTTAGGATCTCAATTGTATATTTTCCTTGGTATAGGAAAATATCATTTGGGAACTACCATACTTTGAGACCTAGGAAGTAATGCATTGTGCCAAGGTCTTTCATCTCAAATTCTAGTGCAAGCTTCTTCTTACATTCGCTAATGAGATTCTCCTCTCTTATAAAAATAGGCCATATACATATAACAGTAATATCATGATCCCATCATCTACAACCTTATAGTAAAGGTTGGAATCTGCTTTACTTTTGGTAATACCCATGCTCATTAGTAATCCATAAATTCTTCCATACCATGCTCCGGGTGCTTGTTTCAATCCATATAGAGCTTTATTCAGTTTGCATACATGTGTCTTTTTGTCGTGTGTCTCAAAACCTGGTGGTTCTTTAATATATACTTCTTAAATGACACCATTTAGGAAGGTTGTCTTTACGTCCATTTGGTGTAGCTTCCATTTCATCTTGGCTGCCAAGGAAATGATGGTTCATAGAAGTATATCTTGCTACTATTGCAAAAACTTCTTCATATTCAATTCCTTCCTTTTGTGAAAATCCTTGTGCGAAAAATATCTCTTTGAACTCTTAAATACTTCCATATGTTGAATGCTTTGTCTTGAAAATCCATTTTGAAGAAACCATTAGATTGTCCTTTGGTCACGGTACCACATCCCAAACATCATTCTCTATGATATATTGGTGTTCTTTGATCATGGCATCCATCCATTCCTTATTCTTTGAGGCTTCTTCAAAACATGTGGGTTCTTCATCAACAAGGTTGCACATTAGTGCCACATAGTTGGATTAGAGTCTTGGTCTCTTGCTTCTGGTGCACCATATATTTATGCTTCTCGTATTATATCAAGAGCCCAAGCTTGCCTTCTTTTTGTTTAGATCATATCATGGAGTGTATCCATGGGTCCTTGGGGTTCTTCCATGTCATGATATTCTGGTATAGGTTCTTCTACATCTCTAATTGGTGGTTTGCTATATTCTGTAGTTCTAGGAGCCTCTTGCTCCGAGCAAGACATGAGAAAGGGTCTTTGTGACCTGTCATGTGTTTGGAAGCACCACTATCTATGAGACAAGTGTCACTTCCATGAGATATTGATCCTATGAGAGCTGAAATTAAGACATACTCTTCACTAGAGTCTTCATTTTCTCTAGTCTTCTCTTCATCTGATTCATTCTCTTCAACTGCACGGGCATGGAAATTTCGGTTCTTCTTCTTGAATTGATCTTTCTTATGAGGACAATTTATAGCAATGTGTCCCATATTATGGCATGAATAGCATTCAAAAGATGAAAAATAATTTATAGGTCTCTTACCTCTTTTGAATTCTTGTGATATTCTAGGAGGTGATCCTCGATCCTTCCTTTTGTTTCTTCCATTCTTTGCATGAGAAACTAGAGCTTTATCTTCATTATCATTTATCTTTTATTCTTTAGTTGTTATCCTTCCTTATTCTTGTATGCATTCTTCCCATAGTTTGTTGAACTGGGTTAGCTTTCTTCTAGCACATATTCCTCTTATGAATGAATCACATTCTCTTGGGAGACCATTTAAGGTGGTCATCACAACTTCCGCTTCTTCCACCATGTCACTAATGGATTCTAATTGTTTTCTAATCTGAGATACTCTTGAGAAATAAGCCTTTGTATAGTTTTTTCCTTTTGTATATTCACACCCTTGAGTTGGTTTCTCAAGGTCATTCTTATATTGATATTATTTCCTTCAAATAGAATTGTCAGTGCACCGAACATTTTCTTTGGAGTATTCTTTGAAGATACTTGAGGGATCAAATTATCTTTGATAGAATCAACTATGATCTTCTTAGCTTTGATCACATTCTTCTTGTGCTTGGCCTTTGCTTCATCTTCCTTTGGTTCCTTGACCTCGTCTTTGATGTATCCTTTTAAGTCATTCTCTTCAAGGATGAGCATGACTCTATACTTCCATGCTATGAAGTTCTCTATTCCCTCAAGCTTTTCATAAAGCTTGGTACTATTTTTCATCTTAAATGAATGAGAACCTCAAATGGAAATATACGATATAGACCTTACTAGTTTGAGCATTGCTTTTGGAATCTACTTGAGGATGACCTAGGGTTTGACAGGGAAACCCTAATTTTCCAATTGCGATCACTTGAAAAACTGATTGGAGGAAAATATGCACCTCCCTAAGGCGATCTAGACTGTGTCTTTCTTTAACCGAATCAGTGGATGGAACCTTGAAAAATATAGTGCCTAGTTTCTCTCGGTAGTAGTGGTAGATCAAAACATGAAAATCTACATAATTGAAAACTGCTTTTACAGAAAGATGCACCCTCCTAGGGCAAGTTGAATGATCCTTCTTTTTTGGCCGATCTATGGAGGGAGGTTTCTAGAATAATGATCCCTATCTTGTTGAATTACAGAAAGAGATGTTGCACAATGTCTTCTTTCAGGTTGGCTTTGATACCATGTTAGGATTTTAAAAGTTGTTATGCCAAAACAAAAGGATCACTGAAAGAATAACAAGCATAGAAGAACAAAAGAGAACACAAAGATTTATTATAGGAAACCCTCATGGGTAAGAAAACCCAACAAAAATTCCTTGATATAGACTTTAACCAAGTACATTGTAAGACCCAAGAAATAAGACTAAGTTGCTTCCTCCTCCTTAAATCGATTGTTTCTTCTCTCTCTAGCAAACTTGCTTGAGTGCACACCATATCCAAATGAGGGAGGTGCCTTACCTATTTATATTGATCAGTTGAGAGGCCTAATAACCCAACAGGGACGAATTCTCCTCATTGTTAGGGTTGAAATTCCTTGGGAGACTCAAAAATACATTATAATAATACTCTTGTGGGTACTAATGACCCGATTTACAATAGAGGTTTTACCTCAAGACTTTACATGACCAAAATACATTAATGAAATCCTTGATCGGAGGAACAACATCTCCGAATGGAGGAATAACAATAACGATAATAATAATAATAATGAAAAAATATAATATCTTTCGTAGTTACATTTATTTAACAAGATGTTGCTCTAGATAAAGGATATTGCAAAGCTATAAAGCTTCAATAGGTTCCTACTTAGTTATGCCTGATACATGGTACATAAAAGACCAGTACAACTCTAGTACATATCTACAAATGAGCAATATGGGGAAAAAATTCACTCATGGAACCTGAGTCATATGGCTAGCGGTGAATGGACCATGTATAGTCTCTATCCAAGTAAGCCATGCTGAAAGATAAAGAGTGAATCATGTTTCTTGATTAGACAAGAGTGAGCATATCTCTTGTGAATAAAAGAAGTGAGTCATATCTTTTGTAAGTCAGGGGTGATTCATATCTCTTGAGTGGACAAGAGTGAGTCATATCTTTTGTAAGTTAAGAGCGAGTTATATCTATTGTGGTGATATGTACACATATGAGCTACATTGACAACATTATTACTAATCGTCTGTCTAGGACAAGATTGGTTATAGAACAAGAAAGACTTATCTAGTTGAAGATGGAGTGTTGATGTTTCTTCATAGGAAGTAATAGATAAATCCCCACAAGTTAGTAATGATACATGAATCAGATAACCTATGGTTGTAGTATATCTTGGAAATAATACACATGAGCAAAGACATAGTCAAAGTCTCAAAGACTATTGTTACTCAAGATGAGTTATATTATGGACAGTTAGAGAACAATTAAACCTCTTGGAGAGGTAGTTGGGGTGTTGCGGTATAAAGAGAGGAATATGAAATCCCTAGGAAAGTGATCAGGCCTTGAAGAACACCATAGAGGATGGAAATTTCACAGATCCAGTTTAAGGAAACTACATTTTGGATCCGATCCATATGGTGCTACTATGTATAAGTAGTTGGTTGCTCTCTTAAGGTACTTATCAGACCTATTGTATTCTATGCTTGTTACTAAGCTTATGTTAGTACCTTTCACGTACATTAGAATAGGTTCTTTATTGTAATTGATACATTGTAGATCTATTGTGTTATCCAACTATTGTTTTAGCTTGAGATAAGCAATGTAAATTGCAGCTAGTACCACAAAAGCTAAGTGTAGTGCAGATAGTATTACAAAATAAAGATGTATGTCAAAGAGTACCACATAGGAAAATGTGTTTTGCAGATAGTAATATTTGCTGAGGAGTAGTGTAGCTTACGATGCTAACTATTGGGCTGAAAGACTTGATCCTACATATATTAGGTGTTATAAATAAAGAGTTATGAGAATCTAGTGTTTCATGTTATGTTGAAACACATTGTAATGTCCTTTTTTGGAGTTTTGGAGAAAATTACAAATTGGGCAAAATTTTAGCTTAACAAGTCATGACTCTGGAGGGTTCGAACTTTCACCAAACAGTCCTGAATTTGAAAGGAAATGGTATGGCGAGTCTTAAAAAATCCCAAAGTCATTTATGGGTGCTTCTATTCTTACTTTATACCTTTGTAACCTTTTTGTGGAAATTGAACCCAAGTGATAGAACAATTACACTCACAAAATTGCTAATCAAACATGCAAAATTAACATCAAAGGAGACTGAAATTGGAGCATAACACTAATATGTATTGAATAAGTGTACAGTAACCAACCTTATGAAGTAATAGGCTGCTGCAATATATAATTACATGAGAGATTTAAATGCATAAGGATGCTATTCGAAATAGTAAAAAAGTAGGCTTACTAAATCTAGTCAAATCCTCCATAGGTGCATAAAGCAGTTTCCAAATCCACTAGGATGCTCACGAATTGGAAAAGTAAAGTAGGCAAGCTAATAAGGGATGGAAAGACAACTCATACATGATTTTATTAGGAGAAATGATGGAGGATGATGTGGGCAAAAAACAAGTCAACTACACCTAGTCTAGCTTTCCCTTTTGCCTTAATTCTCAATAAAATGGGCAGCTTTACAAAAAAAGCAGATATGTGTTTTGGAGGATATGAAATAAAGTAGACATGCTAAATATGGTTTCTAGGAGGTTTCTCAAGCACTCCATGACTCAGTTTTAGCAAGTGTTGACTTCTATGACATGTAGAAGGCAACTAGCATAGAGTGGAATATAGGAGACTAGGTAATAAGAAAAAAATGATTTAATTAATGTCTAAGGTAGGTAACTATGGGTTGATTATTATAACACCCCCCTTAAGCCTGAATTTATGAGTAAATATCAGAAAAATATAGGGCCTAGCAACAAGGCTTAGTCACCCTTTACATACTGCATGTCCATTTAACCAAGGAAAGAGGCAAAAACCCAGTGGGAAAATCCTCCCTTAAACATGGACAGTAAAACAAAATTTGAAAATCTTGTCATCAATCATGCTTCACAGCATGATGAGAAATCCCCGGCAGTGATTTGAGATTTCTAAATGTCTTCTTACAAAAAAACTTTGGTGAAGATGTCTGCTACTTGTTATGAAGATGCACAGAAGAGTAGGTGAATGGTGCCATCATGCACAAGCTGTCTGATGTAGTGCATATGGATCTCAATGTGTTTGGTTCGCTGTCTTTGAACTGGATCATTGTAGATTCGAATGGTGCTCTGATTATCACAATAGATAATAGTTGAAAACTCTAATTCGAAGCCACATTCTCCAAGTATTCCCTACAACCACAAACATTGAATTGCTGCATTTACAACTCCTCTATACTATGCTTTTGTAGATGAGAGTGCTATGGCACTATGCTTCTTGCTTGACCAGCTGATTGGTACTTCTACAAGCATGAACACATATCCTAACGTTTACTTTCAATCTATGTTGCCACCTGCCCAATCATTGTCAGTAAACCCAATCAAATCAAGATCAGATTTAGCTTTGTAGAAGATCCCATGATTTCTTGTTCCTTGAACAAAGTTAAGGATCATTTTGGTTACTCTCCAATGGATATCATGAGGCTGATCCATGTATCTTGAAGCCACACTAATTGCAGAAGATAGATCAGGCCGAGTGTGTGTAAGATAAAGCAAACACCTAATCAACTGCCTATACAATGTATTATTTACCATAGGAGAAGAACCTGCTTCTTCAAGCTTAACTCCTGAAAGGAAGGGAGTCTTGCTTGGCTTGCAATATTTCATGTTGAAATTGTTCAAAAAATCTAAGGCATAATTGGATTGATGTACTTTGATTCCATGTTGGGATTGAGCAATTTCGAGACCCAAGAATTGGCTCAAGAATCCCAAATCAGTCATAGAAAATGCATGGTTCATTGCATCCTTCAAGGAGGCAATCTCTTTCTTTGAACTTCCTGTAATCAGAAGGTCATCCACATACAAGACAATAATCATCAAAGAACCATGAATCAGCTTCAAATAAACATTAGGATCAAACTTGCTTCGAACAAAACTCAATGACAGCAGAAAGCCATCAATCTTGGCATACCAAGCCCTGGGGGCTTGTTTGAGCCCATACAATGATTTCTTTAACTTGCACACAAAATATGGATTAGAAACAAACCCTTGAGGTTGATGCATGTAAATTTATTCAGTGAGATCTCCATTTAGGAAAGCACACTTCACATCCATGTGATGTACCTCCCACTGCTTTGAAGCTGCAATGGGTAAAGCTAGCCTTATGGAGTCCATCTTTGCCACTGGTGCAAAGGTTTCATTGTAGTCAATGCCATGTAATTGTGAGTAGCCCTTGGCTACAAATATTGCCTCATATTTCAAAGGTGAACCATCAGTAGCAAACTTAGTCTTGAAAACCCACTTACATTGGACTAGATTCCTCCTTGTGGGAAGATCAACCAGTTCCCAAGTGTTGTTCTTCTGGAGCGAGTTGAATTCTTCTTTCATGGTTGTTTGCCATATTGGATCATGTGCTGCATCTTCATATGTCTATGTATCTGATTCAACCATAAGATAGCACTTCTCAGCAAATAAGGGACCTTTCATACAAAGGGCACTCTCAAACTAAGATCTAGTCCTCCTAGTGTCACTAGGATTTCCAGCTAGTTCCCCAGCTACATGAATGGTCTTTGCTGCCTATTTTGGTCTTGTAGGACTGTCAGGATCTGCAATCAAATCATCATTATCAGACATATCAGAATCATCAAACTCATTAGTCTCTCCACTTACAATCAATGGATCTGGTGGTGAAGAAGACTCTCCAACTTCAACTGCTACTAAAGGCTCTTCTTGGAACTGAACACTTCTTTCAATGAAATATTTGTTAGTGCTCAAGTTGATCAGATTTTACCCTTTTGAATCTTCAAAACACCCAACAAATAGGCACTCTTGGCTTTGGGGCTGCAAATCCTTTCTCTTTTCAGTTGGAATTCTAGCCCAAGCCTTTAGCCAAAAATCCTGAAATGGGTCACATCTGGTTGGTGCCCACTCCAAGCTTTGAAAGGAGTCATACCATCAAGATGCTTATGAGGCACCCTATTCTAGATGTAGGATGCATAATTTATAGCCTCGACCCAAAACTTTGGTGGCAAAGTATTAGCCTCCATCATACAGGTTGCCATCTCCTTCAGTGACCTGTTCTTTCTCTCAGCAACACCATTTTGCTGTGGTGTGTAAGGGATCAAATGCTGCATTTAAATACCTGCATCTTTACAATAATGAATGAACTCTGAATTGACATACTCACCACCATTTTCAGATCTGAGGATCTTGAGTTTCCTCCCAAACTGGTTTTCAACCAAGGCTTTAAAGACTTTGAAGAGGTCAAAAACTTTAGACTTATGCTTTAGGAAGTGAACCTAACAATACCTGGAAAAGTAATCTATGAATGTCAGTGCATATTTGGCTTGAATCATGGACATATGAGGAAATGGACCAGCAATGTCACTGTGGATCAACTCAAAAGGTGCAGAGGTTCTCTCATGACTAGCTCTCTCAAATTTGTGCTCTGGGTGTTTTCCTAGGATACAACCTTGACAGACTCCCTTGGAAAAATTGATCTTTGGTAACCCTATGACCATATATTTTTCACTCAAATCAGAAAGATACTTGTAGTTAAGATGGCCAAATCTTTCATGCTAAAGCTTGCTTTCCTCATTAGCATGAATCAGAAGAGCAGAGGGGTTTGAGTAGGGTAGAAAATGGGAAAACATGTATACCTTTGAAGTGTGATCAATAACACTTTTTGCTATGACTTTACCATTCGAAATCTCTGTGATTTCAATATCATCAGGAGAGAAGATGACCTTCTTTGGAGACCCTGTGTGAGTCATCTGATACACTAACAAGAGATTAGAGGCAAGACCTGGAACATACAACACATTATTGAACTTACCATGGTCAAGATCAATCCTTCCTTTCCCCAAACTATGAATGAGAGAGTCATCTCCCAAAACTATTGGTGGACCTTTTGACATGTCAAGAGAGGAGAATGCCTCTTTTGTCGAAACCATATTTCTAGAAGCTCCAGAGTCTATGATGAAGCTAGGTGAGCTTGATGTGCTAGCAACCAAAAAATGTACTCTCTCTCTATCCTCTGAAGTTGATCCTCCTTCCCTCTTCTTTGAGCAATCAGGAAGGGAGGAGTTATTTTTCTCCAGGAGTTGGGTCAACATGTCAATTTGCTTCTTCATACAAGATATTTCAAGATGATAGCCCTTACTACATTATGCGCACTTGCTCATTTCTCCTTTGTTCTTCTTCTTCTGGAAGTTCTTCTTGGAGCCTTGGGGATCCTCTTGAGACTTTTTCTTGTCTCTCTGTTGCTCAGGTGGATTTTTAGATTTTTTCTTGCTTTTTGAATCCACCCTTGAATCTCCAGCAACCAAAGCTTGGTCTTTGGAAGGTTTTATGGTGCCCATCATCACCAACTTATCTTGTTCCTGTGTGAGGGATTCCATGAACTTTGCAAGATTAGGCATCTTCCAGGCTCGAGCTGTCAACTTGGTGGCATGGAAGGTCAAAAAAAACACTGAATAGTTAGGTCCAAGCTTTGAGAGTATGGCCAAAACTAGTTGCTCCTCGTCCTTTTCAATCCCACACTGTTTTAGCTGCAAAACAAGGACTTTAAACTTGGAAAAATAGAGTTGCAAGGATTCGAAGCTGCTGGGACTCAAGGAGATAAGCTCATTCTCAATTTGATGTCCTCTCATCTCATTTGTCTTACCGAAAATATATACAAGCTTCTCCCACACTTCATTAGGTGATGTCAATCCATCAAGATGGAAGAGGAGGTCTCTTGAAATTCTCAAACACAAAAGACCATAGGCCTCGTCCCTCCTGTTGTTCCATTTTATTTTATCTGCAGCTGCATTGGGCTCTAACTTAGTTTCCATAGTAACCTTGTAGAGACATTTCACTCTCAACAATATCTCCATCTCAGCTTCCCATTCAAAGAAATTAAATGGAGTCAAAATGATCTTTTGAGATTGGTCCATAGCTCAGAAACTACCCACTTCAGTCAGTAGAATATGCTCCTAGTCAAGATGTCAAACCTAAAATAGCAATATGGAAGGAGAGAAATCAATCTACAAAGGCTTTGATACCATGTGGAAATCGAACCCAAGTGATAGAACAATTACACTCACAAAATTGCTAATCAAACATGCAAAATTAACATCAAAGGAGACAGAAATTGGAGCATAACACTAATCTGTATTGAATAAGTGTACAATAGCCAACCTTGCGAAGTAATAGGCTGCTAAAATATATAATTACATGAGATATTTGAATGCATAAGGATGCCATTCGAAATAGTAAAAAAGTAGGCTTACTAAAACTAGTCAAATCCCCATAGGTGCATAAAGCAATTTCCAAATCCACTAGGATGCTCACGAATTGGCAAAGTCAAGTAGGAAAGGTAATAAGGGATGGAAAGACAACTCATACATGCTTTTATTAGGAGAAAAGGAAGGAGGATGATGTGGGAAAAATACAAGTCAACTACACCTAGTATAGCTTTCCCTTTTGCCTTAATTCTCAATAAAACAGGCAGCTTTACAGAAAAAGCAGATATGTGCTTTGGAGGATCTGGAATAAAGCAGACATGCTAAATATGGTTTCTAGGAGGTTTTGCAAGTGCTCCATGACTCAGTTTTAGCAAGTGTTGACTTCTATGACATGTAGAAGGCAACTAGCATAGAGTGGAATATAGGAGACTAGGTAATAAGACAAAAATTATTTAATTAATGTCTAAGGTAGGTAACTATGGGTTGAAGGACAAAAACAATAGGAAAGCGATGTTAAAAACCCCAAGGGTAGATGATGCTTTTGACTATCCAAATGCAGTACGAACCTCCCAAATTTTAGAACAGAGTATTGGGATGAATTCCAGACATCATGGTATGTAATTAATCACAGGTATTATTTCTTCAAACTGGTTATAAAGTACAACATTCGTATGCTAACTTTCAGTAAAACTGCTTAGGGGGGAATGCCATTTCTAGCTCCATTTTAATTCATAAAAAGTACATGAAATAGTTCAGAACATGGCATGATGAATGGAAACCATCTACAAAATATCAATTACTTCCTCAACAAAATTTAACATTATATAAATTCCTTAATACATATCATATATATAACTCCTTCAAAATGGAAGCTACACACATGAAAACTAGTCATTCGAACTCATGGGAATGCAAGCCTTTCACACATGGATTTCTGATATTTCAACTTAAAGAGAACATGGAAATTGTTGCACCTAAAATATCCATTGATTCCTAAGCACCCTTCATAGAACTTGGTCAGGGATTCTTGTGGTGAATTTCTTCCACCTTTGAGAAGACCGGTGCACTTTCCCTCTTATGACAGAGCATCGGCGCCTGTTGTCCATTAACATTAGGCATCGTCGGTGCTTTTCCCTCTTGATAAAAAAGCAGCGGTGCCTTTCCCATTTGAGAAATAAGTGCCGATATACTAAAAATAATAAAAAAGGAAGATTCGAGAAGCTTCCATGCAAAATCCCTTGTGGAGGGAGTTCCTATTAGCTAGGGAGAGGTGGCATTCATGCTCCTCACCCATAGGGATCATACCCTATCCACTTCCTAAATAATATCATCCCACGTGGACCTTCCTTGGACTATAAAAGAAGCCTTCATGGAGGGAGTGAAGGGGGACCAAGGAGAGCACCCTTATGTTGTTGGATTGAACTCTAGTATAGAGGCAAGTTTGAGTGAGTTTATGTGCAAGAGATCTTTGTCTGAGTGTGGAGTGTTGTAAGTCCATTGTGGAAGACAAATATGGCAACATCAAGGATTTGCTTGTAGCTTTACCTTATTATTTGATTAACACAAAAGTGTTCCCCTTTTTCATATTTGATTTGTGTTAATATCAATTAAATATTGTTGGATTCCTTGATAACTAACATAGATTGTTAATCTGTCTTGTTACTCTCATCTTGTTTGTCTTATTTTCTTGATTTCTTCACAGGTATTGTATATCACATGGAGAGCAGTGGAACAAGGACCATGGCTTGCAGATTTGAGGTATGAGAGTAATTTTCATTAGTATATTAACCATTTAGGAAAAGGATATACTGCTGTCGCGTTTTGTTCTATACTTGTACCATACGGGGTAGAGGAACAATCGATGTCTACATTGGTTGCAGAATTCCCACAAACAAAATTGGAAACCATACCGGGAATAGCTTGATCCAGTCATATCTGGAGCAGATCCAGTTAGATCTATAACTGTTGGTAACATTATCACTTGTGAAATTTTCATTCTATTTCTCAACTCATTTGTATTATTAAGGTGAGTGATCCACCTTACTTTTTCAGCAATTTTCCTATGTTAGAAGTTGTCTTTACTTATGTATCAGTCCATCTCAGTCCTTTTGGTTTCATGGCAAGTGATTGGCCCTTTTTATTTTGTGAATCCATCGGCGCACCTAGGCAGAATCGACAGAGCATCGTCCCTCTTTGGCACCTTCAGCACCTTGGCACTAAGCGCCGCTGGCGCCTTCCTCCTTATGACACAGAGTGTCGTCAATGCCTCTACTCAGTGAACACAATGCATCATCCACCTGCTGGCACTATCATGCAGATATACACAATGCATCGAGTTAAGTATAGTACTTCCTTAGAGCACTCATTTTCAATTTTTTGGCTTCTCTAAAGTTTGTTGTATGATTTTCTTGTTGTTTTCTTGCTAGATCTGAGCGTTTGGTATCCTGATCTCACCCATCGAGTTCAAATTTAAGATTTTTCTTCATTAGGAAATTTGGAGTGAAAAGTAATTGTGGTTGATTTATAGTTTTGGATGCATGACTGGCTTAACTCATTCCTTGAAAAGCTTGTCATGAAAAAGATCTGGAGCGTCTTTTAAATTAGTTCTTTTCAGTTGTTTTATGTCCTTTCGTTTTCAAAATTATATTAAAAGATACAAAAGAAGGCAACTAGCTTGTTTTGTTTGTATGAGGGCTTAGGCAAGTAGATATTTATGAGTTTGATCGAGAAAGTTTAGTTTTGATAGACATTAGAGGCTCTACTTATTTTCTTCTTTCAGATATTAGTTAGTTTTTATGGTGAAAAACTTGTGTGTTTGAAGAGATTGTGATAGACCTTGAAGTTGGTTTATTGAAAGTAGCATGGCATCTTGTTTTTGAAAGAAAAATATTTCTCACCTGCTGTAGTTAGATTTCATCAAAGGAAAAGACTTGCATGACATATATATTTTAAACTTGCATCTCGATATACACCTCACAAACATTCCTTAACCATCAAGATAAAATAAACACTAGCTTAGGTTAAATTTTTTTTTTAGTAATTTGAGTGATAGGGTAGAGACGTGTTTTGACGTCTTAAAACATAGGAGTTGTCATTTTATGCCTACACTGCATCCCGAGGATTGTGTGGTTCTTCCACATATCGTCGGTATATTGAACGACCTTTCATGTACCCTAGAGGTATATAGAAAGGTACTTGAGATACTCGATTGTATATCAAGGACCCTTTTGGATGATTGTGCACTAGACAACACTAATACAGATTTGAGCTCCCATGTACCTTGTGTATATCGGGATACCCCTCTAGGATTCCTTAACAAATTGAGAAAATCCCTTTGGTAGTCTTGTTGGAGAAATACACCGAGAACAACACTCAGGGAGCTACTACACATGTGCCATCCAGGAAGTCGGGTGTTTAGGAAAGGGTATGGTCCCAATCCTCCTTGTCGTTATTCATTGTTGGACCCTACGATATACCACGAGTTCTGACAACTTGAAAATACTAGTGAGAAACCGACTATCATCAGCCCATCCCATCATTTAAGTTTTCTTGTGGCCTTAGCTTATGTAGGTTTGTTTGTGCGTGTTTTCTTTTTTTCTAGAGACCTAGAGTAGAAAGTCTCAGCCGACCCCCTGGTTGAATTACCTGCAAGACGTTCTCATAGGTTGCAGGGGTTATCACTTGACTCTCCTCCTCTTGTGGAAGGAAACGAAGGTGAAACCATGGAACAACCATCTTTTGTTGATTCTCATGTTGAAGATGTTCCAGTTACTGGGACTAGAGAAGAATTCTCTACTTATGATAATCCTTTGGTCCAACAATCTCCTACGGATGATTCAACCTTTCATTTTCCAATAGAAGGTCAACCTGGTTCATCGGATTGGGTGTTCAATCACCCATCCGATGACACTATAGGGACAAAATTTGGTCCAAATGCTCCTTTTTGGAGAACTTCCCTAGGTCAGTCCATTTCTGAATATGGAACTACTACAACCGAACCAGAGCCATCTGTACTTTTCCCTCTAAGGAAAGTCATTAGAGATGCTTTGTCAAATGTAGAATTCTTCAAGAAATCTATTGAGCGTATACATAATATGGGCGAAAACATAAGAGGGAGAAGTTTTCCCCAACTTCCCCACCTTTCAAGAACAACTCCACCTGGATATCATGCCCTTTCATCACCTCAAGCAGCTCCTGTGTCAGGGTCACCGGCCCAAAGTATGGTTACTTAAGATCTAGGTCAAACCTCCACCCCCACCCCTCTTGGTCAATACTCTCCATCAGTTTCCACTTCCCCAATAGTTTTTATGCATGGGGGAATTTGTCGGCTCAAGTTGCTCTACCTACTGAGGGAAGCATTTCTAGTATGGGGTAGAATTTACCAACGGGGCCACCAACAGTAAATACCCATCCTCCTAATACCAACATAGTTGTACCCTCTTTTGTCCAGAGAGGACCTTCATGGGTCTAATCCTCCGTTAGTCCTCTTTCTTGGGGATATACCTATCCCGGGAAACAACCACCTACTGTTCATCAAGCTTATCAACCAACACCATCAGGGGTTGTTTATATTAGAATGCCTCACCTCATAAATGCTTATGTCCCTTGGGGGAAACCTAATTGGTATAATGTTCCATCCTATGGAGGAGCTTTTGTAAACATTGTTGGAGGATTTAGAGGTCCGCCTAGAGGCCCTCCTTCTGGAGGACCCCCTAAAGGCCTTGGAGGATCCAGAGGACTTGGTGGACCATTTGGAGGACCACCACCTAGAGGACCACCGCTTGGAGGAACACCTTATGGAGGACCACCACCTAGAGAACCACCATCACCACCTCCCCCTGGAGGCCCACCCCCTAGAGGAGCACCTCCCTCGGTGGCCCCTTGCCTAGCGGACCTTCTAGTAGATCTTTTGGAAATCAACCACCTAACCAACTAGTCATGGGGACATCATCAATGCTTGTTTATCAATCTATGTATGGTCCTACTGGCCCACAGATGCCATACCAGTATTACCAATATCCTCAACCTAATCAACAGTTTCCATTTATGGCTACGTTAGATCTGCCATATTTGTCTAGATTGATCAATGATTTGATACACCATGATTCCTCATGGCTGGAAATCCTGGTTAAGTTACCCTTAGAAATACCTAAATTCGATGGTAAACAGAGTGAGGATCCCAAAAACCACGTGATGACCTTTCATTTGTGTTGCTCGTCCAATTCTCTGATGGATGGTTCAATCCATCTATGATTGCTTCAGAGAACCCTCACCGACATAGCTGGGAAATGGTATATCGAGCTACCCCAGCATTCCTTTTGGGACTTTAATACCTTAATAATGACATTTTTAATCCATTTTCAGTTACCAATTTAGTACGATACAGACCTGTTAACCTCGCTTCGCCAAAGTACTTCCACCTACATCTCCGATCATATACATGAGTGGAGACGAAGACGTAGGTTGATTAAGGATCCCATTCCTGATCAGTTACTGGCTGATTGGTTTATGAAATATTTACTTCCCCCAATTGCTAGGGATATCACCATGGGAGGTGTTGTTATAGAGTAGCAGGCCATTGGTCGTGCTCAGTACCTGTACTTGGTTTATTCCCAGTCAGGCACTTTGTATGACCTAATTCCTCATGCTCCTTGTCCTACATTAGACCCCTCAAGACCTGCAACTGAACCATGTGCGAATGGAGTTATTGGTTTAGTTCAAACACAATTGACAGTAAAATTTGTGAAAAAGAAAATTCAACATGCTGCACCAGCCAGTCAACCAGTTCCACCACCCAAAACTGCATCCTCTCCTGTTGTTTCCACCGAAGTAAATGCGATTCAATTCACTGAATATTTGGGAGGATAAAAGAAAGGTAAAAACAAATCTAAGAAATCCGATAACCAACAAGAAAGTAAGATAAAAAATCCTAATGTTGATTCTAAGAATAAGAGAAAGGCAAAGTTTCCCTGCCTAATTTGTGGAGGTGATCATTTTACTAAAGAGTGTCCTTGTTGAGAGGAAGTTAGCGAATTTTTGAAAAGATCACCCACCCCGACAGTTCTTACAGACCCTTTCCCCGCACAGCAACAATTGATTGATCATCATTCCTTTCACAAGCCTTCTTCATCCTCCATCGATGAAGTCAAAATGATTTCAAGTGAAACAATTCATCTTAATACAAGATCCCAAAGTTATGACCCTCCTCCAGAAAACAAAAATGATGATGTTCTAGCCGATAGACCTTTAGTTTCCACCCCTTCTCCAAGTAACAATCTTCAGATTTAAATACCTATTCCTGAATATGATTCTTCGCCCACCTAAGAGTGCACTTCGAAAGTCCATTCTTAATCCTAACACACGTGCTTCCCAGTACTATAATATAGTAGAATATCTGGCCCAAGAACCATGCGCTATGTCAAATCTTGAGGTACTCCAAACATGTCCTACACAGCGAAATAATTTGCTAATGACCCTTGTATATTTGGATCTTAAACATAACAACATCATCATTTTTAAGTTGGATGAATTTAAAACTACGATCTCACATCAGTTGGCTTTCCAGTTGTCCACAAAAGCTATTGGAAAGACCATCCAACATACTATATTGAACGAGGGAGCCTCTACCTCGGTCATGCATTTGTCTTGTTGGAGAGCCATTGGTTCTCCTGAAATTAATCGTTCACCCATGACACTAAAGGCCTTTGATGGTCGTGGATTTCAATCTTATGGGTTACTGCCATCTCTCCAGATTAAACTGGGTGGAAAATAAGTTTCCATTCATGTTGAAGTTGTTGACGCTCCTTTGGATTACAATATTCTCCTAGGTCGCAATTGGTTTTATGCTATGTAAGTTGTTGCTTCATCCATTTTTTGGATAGTTCAGTTCCCATTCCAAGGGAAGGTTGTTACGATAGATCAGTTAGATTTCACTTCACCAAATTCTATCTCAAATACTGTGAACAACATTCTGCTTTTGACAACCTCACATTATCAGAACATTGGAGTAGGCCTTATTAATGATTCTTCACTCATGGGAATCTTTTTCGTTATAAAATCCTCCTCCTGTTTCACAGTTGACATCTGTAAACATGATTTCTACTTCTATTATAGATAAAGGAAAGTCCATTGCTGAATGAACATCAATGAGTCCTTTTGATGAAGCATACCATGCTATTTAAACAACCAGTGACCCCACTATCAACTATCATTTGTTGGTGTCTTCAGATCCTTATCATTTACCATATTGGATTAACCTCGCTATCTCTAGATTATCTTTTGCATACACTCCCCTTTGATGAATCCATCATGGAATTTATGTCCCTAGATGAGATGCCTT
Organism: Pseudotsuga menziesii; assembly: GCA_001517045.1. Classification (NCBI taxonomy): domain Eukaryota; kingdom Viridiplantae; phylum Streptophyta; class Pinopsida; order Pinales; family Pinaceae; genus Pseudotsuga; species Pseudotsuga menziesii. Next base: position 1,538,839 of record LPNX010128887.1, read on the forward strand.
GGAAATACCATCACCATCGATCTTCTTTTCTTCCCCCTTGCCATGTGGTAGAAGAACAATTTGCATCAGCGATTTCTTCTGACATAGTCACTGATCCTCAGTCTCAGATCCTCACTCGTGATGTCGAATCTGAGGGTAATTTATGCAATATTACCAAAACCATTCCAGTTGATATATCAGTGAAACCTAGTATTTTGGAAAACATCCAGACATGCCATAATTCTTCACCTCCAGAGATACAGTCCTATACATCCTTATTTAAGGAATTCATAGATGTTTTTGCTTGGACCTATGAAGAAATGCCAGGTATAGACCCCTTTATGATAGTTCACAAGATTAAAACCTACCCTAGTGCCACGCCAGGTCGACAGAAGTTATGTTAGGTCCATCCGAGGAAAGCAACAACCATCAAGGAAAAAGTTGAAAAACTTGTTAGGGACGATTTCATTTACCTTGTGCCCTTGACAGAATGGCTGTCCAACATAGTTCCTGTGAATAAAAATCAGGGTTCTATTAGGGTTTGCATTGATTTTTGGGATTTGAATCGGGCTTGTCCTAAGGACAACTTCCCTACCTAGTACATTGATCAAATTATCGACAATTGTGCCGGGAGTGTCATCTTTTCATTCATGGATGGCTTCTCCAGCTATAATCAGATCGAAATACTGCCATCAACCTAACACAAGATGGATTTTATTTTCCCATGGGGTACCTTTGCCTATCGAAAAATCCCTTTTGGCTTGAAAAATCCTAGCGCTACATTTCAACGCGCTATGTCATACGCTTTCCATGACATTAAACACATTGTGGAACCTTATCTTGATGACCTGCCTACTCATTTGAAGCAGCGGGATCACCATGTTGATCATCTGAGAGCCATTTTTCTTAGATGTCTCCATTTTAACATTTGATTAAATCCACATAAGTGTGTTTTTTGTGTTGATACCGACCTACTTCTTGGCTTTATTATGTCTAAGGATGGAATCCGTGTCAACCCTCTGAAAATTGAAGCTATCCTAGCTCTACCCACCCCCACCAACATTACAGAACCCCAAAGTTTGCAAGGGAAGGAAAAATTTTTACGTCGTTTTGTCTGCAATTATGCTAAAAACACACACGGTTTCATGTGATTGTTGAGAAATAATACCCCTTTTGTGTTATATTTTTAACATTAAGCTAGCATTATATTAGGATCTTTAACTAAGAGAATAACAAGCACATCAATCAAACACAAGAGACAATGAACATAGTGTTTTTCCTCGGGGAAACCATAAATGGAGAAAACCCCGCAACTTCCTCAGAGATAGAATCAGCACCAAAAGTAAAACCCCAAATAGTAAGATGATCTCCCGACAACAGTAACCTCTTTTTTCCTAGCCCAGTGTCTTCTATTTCCTCAGCTATGCACTACAACTGAGTGTGAGTGAGTGTGTGATAAATAGAGAGGCTAACTCTCTATTTATACTAATTCTCGACTTGACAAAACCCTACTGGGGCCGACTTCACTAGGTGAGTCTAACAACCCTAGTGCCTCGGAACTGCGGGAACTTTAACACTTGACCAATAGGAGGGTTACCCACAATGACTTGACATGAACTGTTTACATTATAGAAACTCCCGATCTGAACATCAGGGCATGGCATGACTCAATTACATTATAGACACATCCCAGAATAAACATCGGGGTACAATACATAAGATACATAAGTGAATACATCCCGAAGTTACAATTACATCAACACTCCCTCTTAATCAGGAAGGTATTCTCTCGACAAAATTTATTGGCACAAGTATTCTTCTCTGTATCATCTGGATCATCCTCGAGTCCTCGTCTTCTTCAAGTCATCTTCATCTTCAAGTCATCTTCACCTGGATCTAGATCATCACTCGATCTTGATCATCACTGGAACATCATTACTGGATCTTGATAATCACTCGATCTGGATCATCACTGCTGGATCATCATCACTGGATCATCACGGGTGCTATCTCATGATTCTTCTCGTCACAGGAAGTTCTGCAGAGCCAGCCCCTTTCCATGCTGGGTGTAGGCCTAGCCTCCATGTAGGTCTTCTTTAGTGCTTATATCTGACCCTAAGACAGAATGGCCCATCCATCACTTACATTTGACCTTGACTCGTCAGAAAGGAACGCCCAACACTCACATCTGACCATGAAAGGAACTTAATCCTCTCACCATTTCAGAATGGCCCAACCCTTATATCTGACCATGGAAGGAATCTCATCCTCTCAGCATGTCAGAATGGCCCAACCCTTACATCTGACCTTGACTCGTCAGAATGGCCCAGCCCTTACATCTGACCTTGACTCGTCAGAATGGCCCAGCCCTTACATTTGACCTTGACTCATCGGAATGGCCCTATACTCACATCTAATCATGTGAGAACACATCCCATAGTCATATCAGAATGCCCCCCAGTCCCAGATTGAGCTTTCCTGGTAACTGACCAGGTGCCTCCATTCTCCCAGAGAATGGCATTAGCCCTTATATCTGATCAAGTGGGAACCAATCCCTCAATCACATCAAAATGGCCATGCACTCACAACTGATCATGTAATACTACATCTTATAGTCATATCAAAAAGGCCCTCAATCCCAGACCGAGTATTCTTGGTAACTGACCAGGCACCTCCATTCCAAGAATGTCAACAACCCTTATATATGATCATGTAGGAACCAATCCTACAGTCATATCACAATGGCTCAGCACTCATATCTGACATAGAAGGAACCAATCCTCTCACCATGACATAATGGCTTAACCCTTACATCTGACCATGGAAGGAACCAATCCTCTCACCATGTCAAAATGGCTCACGGACTCATTACTCCCCCTTGGAAAGAACCTCGATCTGGAGAATACGAAGCTTCTCTTTGAAGTACTCAAACTTCACTCTGGCCAATGGCTTCATCAACACATCAGCTATCTATTCATTCATTGCAACATACTAGAGCTTCACTGCTCCCCTTTGCACCATATCCTTGATATAGTGATACTTGATCTCGATATGCTTCGACTTGTCATGGAACATAGGGTTTTCCGTCAACTTCACACAACTTTGGTTATCGTAGTATATACAAGTGGCATCCAACTGGAGATCAAATAGATCAGACAGTAGCTTCCTCAGCCATACTGCCTCAGAACTAGCTGAACAAGCCATGGCATACTCTGCTTCAGCTGTACTAAGTGCCACACATGAATTGCTTCCTGCTAAACCAAGAGATCACACATGATCCCATACTGAAGCAACACCCCAAAGTGCTCTTCCTATCGATGGCACTACCTGCCCAATCTGAATCAACATAACCCTCTATGTTAATCTTCTAACTTGTCTCATACTTGAGCCCATAATCAACTCTACCCCTCAGGTACCTCAGAATATGCTTTACAACAATCAAGTAAACATGTCTCGGATTTGTCAAGAGCTGGCTCAAGGTGTTCATAGCAAAGCAAATATCTGGTCTCATGTTCATCAAGTACATCAAGGACCCAATCATCTAATGATACATCGTAGCATAAACCACTTTTGATGAAGAATCACTCAATAGCTTCAGGTTCGATGCCATAGGTGAGGTCATGGCCTTGCAGTCCATCATCCCAACCCTCTTCAGGATCTCTACTGCATACTTCCCTTGTCCAAGGGAAATTCTATCCGTATTCTACCACACCTCCTTGCCTAGAAAATAATGCATCATACCCAAGTCCTTCATTTCGAACTCGACAGCAAGATTTCTCTTCGTATCAGCAATCAACCCATCCATACTTGTTACAAACAGATCATCTACATACAGTAGGAGCATCACTGGGTTTCCATCTTCAACCTTGTAGTAAAGGTTGGAATCTGCTTTACTCTTGGTAAAGCCCAAACTGGATAGAAAGTTGTCAATTCTATCGTACCATGTCCTGGGTGCCTGTTTCAAACCGTACAGGGCTTTCTTTAATCTACATACATGAGACTCCATGTCATGTATCTCAAAATTGAGTGGATGCTCCACATACACTTCCTCTTCTACTACACCATTCAAGAAAGCAGTCTTGACATCCATATAGTGTATCTTCCATTTCATCACTGCAGCTAGAGAAAGTACTGATATGATGGAAGTGTATCTGGCTACAGGTGCAAAAGTTTCTTCATAATCTATTCCTTCTTTCTGGGAGAAACCACGAGTAAGAAATCTTGCTTTATATTTTTCTATGCTACCATCTGCAGCATGCTTGATCTTGTAGATCCATTTGGAAGTTACAACAGACTTCCTTTCTGGTCTTGGGACAACATCCCAAACATCATTCTTCATGATCGATTGATACTCTTCAATCATAGCATCCTTCCATTCTTTCTGTTCTGTTGCTTCTTCATAATTGGAAGGTTCTTTATCGATAAAATCACATAATAATGCTACATACCTGGAGCAAGATCTGGTCCTCTTTCTTTCTCTATGATTCTCTTCTGGAGCCCCATATCTTTCCGCACCTTGGATAGATTCTTGTACCCAAGAAAGTTTCCTCTTATGAGGATTCTTCTCCTAAGGTGGATCTACAGGTTCTTGAGGTTTTTCAAATTCTTTATCTTCTTCTTGAGTTTCTTCATTCATGGTTGTATCATGAATTCTGGGTGCTTCCGCTTCTTCAGGTTCTTCAGCAGGTCTCTTTCTAGATTTGTTGTAGGCTGAGTCTTCATCAAATGTCACATCCTTGCTGATGTCGATCTTCTTGAATCCTGGGAAGTATATTCTGTAAGCCTTCGAGCTTTCAGAGTATCCCACAAATATACCCTTCTTTCCTGAAGGATCTAATTTTGTCCTCTTCTCTTTTGGAATGTGTATGTATACTGGACAACTGAATATTCTGAGATGGCTGACTTCAGGTATCTTGCCAGAAAATACTTCTTTAGGTGTCTTATTCTCGAGTACTCTGTGTGGAGTACGGTTCTGTACATACGCCGCTGTTTTGGTAGCTTCTGCCCATAAATGCATGGGAAGATCTTGATCATGAAGCATAGCTCTTGCAGCTTCCATGATCATTCTGTTCTTCCTTTCTGCAATCTCATTTTGTTGTGGATTATATGGAGTGGACAACTCCCTCTTAATCTCTGAGTCTTTGCATAACTCTTTGAATTCATTTGACGTGAATTCTCCGCCATTATCTGATCGAAAGGTCTTGATCTTCTTTTCAGTGTGGTTCTTGATTAAGGCTTTGAATTCCTTGAACTTGCTGAAAACTTCATCTTTGTTCTTCATGAAGTAAATCCATGTCTTCGTAGAAAAATCATCAATGAAAGAAACACAGTATACATACCCGCTTAGTGAATTTGATGACATTGGTCCACATACATCGGAGTGGATGATTTCCAAGATTCCTTTTGCTTTGCTCTCACTACTTGGAAATGTCTTCTTTGTATTCTTTCCTTTCGCACATCCTTTGCAGACTCCATCATGTTTTGCTTGAATTTTTGGAAGACCTTCAACAGCTTTGCTTGCAAGTGGTAGTGCTCTGTAATGCACATGTGCAAGCCTTCTATGCCAAAGTTCATTTGGCTCTACTATGTCATGGATCAAGGCTTGTTCTGGATGGCCCTTCAATTTGTACAAACCTCCCTCTTGTTCCCCAATCACTACTGCATCATCGAAAGTCTTTCCTTTTGGACACATGGGAACTTGGCCATCTACAAATGCAACCGTCATGAGTTTTGCATCTAATCCAGATATGGAGAGGAGGTTCTTCTTGAGTCCTGGTACAAACAATACATCCTTCATCTTCATGGACTTTCCAGAGTCTAGCTTATAGGAGGATTCCCCACTACCTTTATTGGATACTGGTAGTCATCTCCGAGCTTCACCTTGTGAGGTGATTCATGTTCTGATAGTCTCATAAAAAACTCTTTGAATCCCCTTCATATGTTTGGAAGCCCCACTATCTATAAGCCAATCATTGCTTCCATGTGTGATGTTTCCCGTGAGAGCAGAAATCAAAACATATTCTTCGTCACTTGAAGAATCATTACTTTCTTGCTTGTTTCTCTTTGAGGAAGGTTCATCATCTTTTGTAGCATGAGCATGATGTCTTCTCTTGTTTTTTTTCTTCTTGTGAGGGTTTCTTTTGTTTCTAGAACAATCTCTGGCAAAGTGTCCTATTTCATCACAAGTATAACATATGAGTTGAGATTTCTTGTAGGAAGAGTGCTTACCTTTAGAATGATGATGATAATGGTTGCTTTTGGGTTTCTTGGATTAAACTGTGAGAGCTTGATCTTCACTTCCCATCTTTTCTTCTCGAGCTGCTATCTGAGCTTCTTCTTGTGAGCATTCTTCCCAAAGTTTGTTGAACTTGACTAACTTCTTTCTGGCATAGATCCCTTGAATGAAAGAGTCCCATGTCCTAGGGAGACCATTCAAGGTGGTCATTACAATCTTTGCATTTTCCACTTCTTCATCTACTACTTCTAGCTGTTCCTTGATCTGAGAGACTCTTGTGAAGTAAGACTAGATGGTATCTGCATTCTGAATCTTCACATTCTTCAACTGGTTCCTCAAATTCATTTTCCTGTTTATGTTCTTTCCTTCAAACAATTTGGTTAGGGCATCAAACATAGCTTTAGGTGTCTTTAGGGAGGACACTTGTGGTATGAGGTGATCCTTGATTGAATCAGCAATAATCCTCTTTTCCATAACCAACTTCTTCATGTGTAAGGCCTTATCCTCATCTTCCTCTCGAACTGGAACCTCCTCATTGATGTAGGAGTCCAACTCATTTTCTTCCAGGACTAGGGAGATCCTATACTTCCAGGCTCAAAAGTTATCAGCTCCCTCAATATTTTCATCAAGCTTAGTATGATGAGACATCTTAACTGAGAACCTCAAATGGAAATACAAAAGATTTAGATCTTACCAGGTCAAGATGTCAGATCTAGATTTGGAGCTGAAATTCTGCAGTGCTGGTTCAGGAGCAGATTGGGGTTTGTCTTTTCTGAAGTTTTGTCCAACCAAATGCTTTGATATTGATCTCTAAACTTAAATTTTGAGGAGGATATCAATCGAGGCTTGGGCTCACTGAAGAATTCCACTTCTATGGAAAGCCCTAATTTTCGGCAGTAGTGTTGGGTCCAAAACTGAAAAAGCTCAAAATTGGATTCTGCTTCGACAGAAAGATGCGCCCCAGGGAGGAGAGTTAATCCAACCTTCTTTCATTGAAAATATGTGGAGAGATATCCACAAAGTAGGAATCCCTAGTTCCTGCAGCTGCACAATGTCTTCTTCTCAGGTTAGATCTGATACCATGTTAGATTTTTAACATTAAGCTAGCATTATATTAGGATCTTTAACTGAGAGAATAACAGGCACAACAATCAAACACAAGAGACAATGAACACAGTGTTTTTCCTCAGGGAAACCATAAATGGAGAAAACCCCACAACTTCCTCAGAGATAGAATCAACACCAAAAGTAAAACCCCAAAACAGTAAGATGATCTCTCGACAGTAATAACCTCTTTCTTCCTAGCCCCAGTGTCTTCTTCTTCCTTAGCTATGCGCTACAACTGTGTGTGAGTGAGTGTGTGATAAATAGAGAGGATAGCTCTCTATTTATACTAATTCTCGACTTGAGAAAACCCTACTAGGGCCGAATTCACTAGGTGAGTCTAACAACCCTAGTGCCTCGGAACTGCGGGGACTTTAACCCTTGACCAATAGGAGGGTTACCCACAATGACTTGACATGACTTGTTTACATTATAGAAACTCCCGATCGGAACATCGAGGCATGAAATGACTCAACTACATTACAAACACATCCTAGAATAAACATCGGGGTACAATACATAAGATAAATAAGTGAATGCATTCCAAAGTTACAATTACATCAACATTTTGTTTGGGATGAATTTGCGTAGCACGCATTCAACAACCTCAAACATGCTCTTACACATGCACCTATGCTGCAACCACCGGATCATACAAAGGATTACTCTATGTATGTGGCTGCATCCCTTTCAACTATTGGCATGGTCCTAGTCTAGACTGACGAACATAAACACGAACATGTGATTTACTATGTTAGTAAGAGTCTTCTCAGGATTCCGAAACCCATTATTCACATGTGGAGAAACTTGCTCTGGCCACAGTCATCGCGGTCCAAAAGTTTTGTCATAACATTCTGCTCCGTACAACTACTGTTTACGTAGACTCTAACCCCATGTATTATATCTTGACTCATCAAGTACTTAGGGGAAAATACTCACGTTGGATTGTCATTCTCTAGGAGTTTGAGTTAGAATTTGCCAAAACTAGTTGTAAGAAGTCTCTTATCTTCATTGAGATTATGTGTGACCTTTCCCATATTACTGAGGGAATGGATCCCATTGATTCATTGCTTGATGAATCTTTGTTCCTCATTAGTACTACTGACCCCTAGTATGGATATATAATTTTCTACCTCTAGACTCAACGATACCAACCTGATGCCACTCCTGATGAGTGTCGTCTCATCCGCCACCAAGCCAAGTATTATCTCATTATCAATTATATGTTATAATGCCCTGGAGTTGATTCCATATTACGACGATGTCTCGCCCATGATGAAGCTGAGATCGTTTTAAATGATTGCCACTTTGGAGTCTGTGGCGGTCACCTCTCTGGGTTGGCTACTTCCCAGAAGATTTTGCGCATCAAGTATTTTTGGCCTTCAATCTTCAAGGATTGTATTGAAACTGTCAAAAAATGCCTGCCATGTCAACTATTCACATACAAATAGCGCACCCACCCAACTCCGCTACATCCTGTCATAGTAGTTGGCCCTTTTGCAAAATGGGGCATAAACTTCATGCACTATAGACCTACCTCAGCCTGGAGCATGGCTACATTATTGTGGCTGTGGATTACTTCACTAAATGGGATGAGGCTATGCCCACATATGCCGAAGACGGAAAGACAACTGCTATTTTCCTTTTTAACCATATAATTGCTAGATTCGGGATTCCTAAGGCCATCATGACTGACCATGGGTCACATTTCCAAAACAAGATGATGGTAGAATTAAGTGAAAAATTAGGGTTTTGTCATGATAACTCTACACCTTACTATCTACAAGCCAATGGACAAGTTGAAGAAATCAACAAAGTCCTAAAAACTATGCTTCATCGGATGGTAGGGCAAGCTAAGTCTAATTGGCATTTGCAACTTTTTTCTGCGCTTTGGGCCTATATGACTACCATAAAAACTTCCACTGGTTTCACACCATTCCAATTGGTTTGTGGACTAGAGGCCACTCTTCCAATAGAGTGTGAGATTCCTTCTTTAAATCCTGTTGTATAAATTTTTCCCAACACCACCCTAGAAGAGGAACAACTCCTATACTTGAACAAGCTTGATGAAACTCACCGTGATGCTGCCTTAGAAAATGAGGCACACAAATGACAAATGAAATATTAGTACGATAGATCTGTTCACCCCCTCTCTTTTAACGAAGCAGATATGGTCTTGACCTATGACCAGAAACACGATAAGTTGGGGGTAGGGAAAATAGAGTCTATGTGGCATGGGCCTTATGTTATCAGTCGTGTTTTGGAGAAAGGTGCATATGAGTTAATGGATTATGACGGGATACCCTTGAGAGAGCCCTACAACGGGCTCTACCTCAAAAGATACCATGCCTAGGTCATATAGAATAGGTTCTTTATAGATATTGTTTATAGAGTGTTATGTGTTTCTTTTAAAACGTGTGGTTTTTGTGATATAAGATGTGTTTTTCACAACCCTACTTACATAATTCCTATGTTTAATGGATAGATGACCACCTTTATCGGTTTCGCAGATGGTGCTAATCGTTACACCTTGAATCTTGCATCAGAAACTTTGGCACTGTACTCTCCTACAGGCGATCTAGTGAGTTCAGGGGGTACTTGTTTGGGTCCCTCCACCAACAATCTCGTAGAGTATCATGCGGTGATTGGATTGTTGACGGAAGCCCTAGCTAATGATGTAAGAGAAATAATGGTTTACTTGGACTGATAGTTAGTTTTGCATTAGTTAAACCGAGTCTAAACCATCTGGACCCCCCTACTCCTTTGTACATTCCAAAGAGTTAGGCTTCTAGAAAGGTCTTTTGAGCAAGTTTCATATCAAAACGTTTCAAGACATTTAAATGTTTTGGTATATTCCCTGGAAAAATTTGACTTAGATAGGTATATTGCTCATATTTAAGTTCATTTTAACATAAATTCATTCATAGTATTCACACATCACATCACACGTCTGTAAATAAACGTTTTTTCATATATATAAAAGGTAAAGTAGAGATACAAAATACTAAAGCATCAAGCTTTCATATCACTCAAAGTTTAGGACTATCATAATTTTAAAACACATATAGATGGGGAAAAAACAGAAGCTTCAAAGCTTTCAGTGTAAATGCAATACAAAAATGAAGGAGCCTTTGTGGACTAATCCTCGTGGTGATGCTCGTGATAGCACACCACAGCCTGAGCCACTCTATGGAGTAGCCTTGTAAAGTGGCCTGAAATCCCCATAGTCTGGCGTTGGTATCACCTAGGTAAATCATCAGTAGATATATCTAGAATCCCCACAGTTAAGCGTTGAAGGTTATTCTCGATCTCCTCATCTGCCTCTATGTGATGGATCTCTGTATCTTGAAATGCTCCTCGCCTCTCAATAGGAGATGATCCAGCTGGACAAGAAGGCCCTATATCTACACAAGTCATTTTTTCACATCTCAGCATTACATCATAAAAATCAAATATAAAATTAAAAAATTAAAAACATGAATAGTGGCATCTTTCTTACCTCAATCATCCCACTCCTCTCCCTCTGGCAATGGAAGTTCAGGGTCATTATGGAAACCAATCCCCTCATAGGCATAGTCTTCTATCATCAGTAATTGGCTTCACATTGAATGAAAGAAGATCGATCCATATGTAACCTTTGAACCTCCACCACCATGACGGGCCATGACGATCACCCACCTGATCATCCTGGGGTCCTCGGCATCTAGCCTGCTCAAGGATACCTGAGGGCTCATTAGTGGTACCCTCTCCAGGAAGAAATATACTACTATTGCCCCATATCCAAACTGCTTTAGTTCCCTCCGTCTGCATTTGTTTAACTGGTCCTTTAAGCTGACTAGAAAACCTTCACTCTAGTTGAATATTGTGGGAGGAATACACTCTATGGAATATAACATGTGTGCCCTGGTGGTCAAATGGTATGATATGGTCCCTGCGACCTTCCCAATAGTATAAACAACTGCTCTTAAAGGTCGATCTACTATCTATTTAATAGGGAGTTTTCCCTCTTGGGAAAGTGTCTACAACTAACAGTAATGATCAATCAAGTCATCCAGTGAAGAATCACCGCCCCGTGGGCCAATCAGAACTACTGGTCTCCCTCTGCGAGATAACCAGGTTAGAAAATATATGTCAGCTATGTCTATGCTCAATTTGTGGGTCCCAAACACAAAGTGCTGCTGGTCTGGGTCCCACATATGAATGGGTCCCAAACACAAAGTGCTGCTGGTCTGGGTCCCACATATGAATTATGTATTCTAGAAGGCGCACATATGCCCTCATTCTGGGTACTTTGAAGTACTTAAGCAACCCACATTTCCGAAGAGCTCTCACAGTTACTTGATCATTAGCTGCTTGGACATCATCTAATTCATGTTCACCTTCTTTCTAAATCACCATAGTGTAGGTGGTTTTTTCCAGCAAAAGCATTTTAAATATGCATTAAAACATATCAAGATTTGTGGAAGTAAGAAATTTAAAAAATAGACGATAAAAAATGGGAATTTTTAATTGCCCTTGCCGTTGGTGCCTTTCGTTTATAAAGACAGAGCGCTGATGCTTTTGCTGGGTTTGGACAAAGCACCTATACTCCATTTCAGTAGTGTGTTGGTGCACATCTCGATAGAGGAAAAAGCGTTAGCCTGAACGCACATCATCCCTTTGAAAAATGCTCTATAAACAATAAAAACCGGTTGAAAATTGAAAAAATGCACCATGAACATGAAGAGGAAGGGTTTAACTCTTACCGGGTCCCATCGGCTCAAAGAAAGATGGTCCACAATTCATGGAATCTACACTTGAAAATCAGCCTCTTTTCATCAAATTCACTCTCTCCTTATGGTAAAAAAACACGATGGTAAAAAATTCACTATTTACCCCTATTTATAGTAATTTTGACTATTTATCTTTAATATTAAATCATGATATATTAATTTTGTGGGTTTTTATCATTTGTTTTCTATAGTTTTATGATGAAATTAATTCTAACTTAATTTTCAAAGTTTCCAGGTCATATTTAAGAAGCTTATGGCTATGTTTCAAGTTTCTTTTGTCTTTTTTACACTTTCGGTAAAAATGAAAAAGTACCAAACATCGTTCATACTTTTCACATGCTCGTTAAAAACCTAGTAAAAAGGTATCAAGTACACTTTTTTTTCTTCTGCTTTTTCAGACTCGTTTAAATTGGCTTATGAAAAAGAGAACCCTTTATGGAGTTATATTTAAGCTCTTTTTAGTCTCCTCAAAAACACAAAAAGATTGCCAAGCGAACTTGATATGTTCACGCTTGTAAAAGTATTTGAACGATCGACTAGTCGGTGGTAGGTTATCTCTTTTTTGGACTGATTAGGCCTATTTACGAAAAAGGAACACTCTATTTGATATCATCTAGAAGAGTTCTCTAAGGAATTATTTTATACTTTTTCAAGCCCTAGGGACTAAATCTTACGAAAAAGGACCTTTTGGAGTCTCCTTCTGTCTTCATTTAGACTCTCCTTTCTCAGGTTCGGAAAACATATGGGAATGGACTCATCATCCGATGAGCTATATAACGAGTGTTTGTTACCCTCTTTGAACTTGTAAAAACAAAAAGAGGCACTCATCCTTCGTGATGGGGGGGTTAAGGGAAAGGGGAATATCTTTTCATTTGTATTCATCGCAACTCAGAGTCCACCTTTGAACATGGCACCTGTCTGCATTTGCATTTCTGAATAGTTTGGCATTCATCTTGTCTCCGAATCGATCAAATTTCGTGAGTCACCTGACTCCTTTGAGTCAATTCAAAGAATGCATCGTCATATTCCTTGCATTACCTCTAGTTTTTGTCTCGTCAAGTCAATGATGTCAAGTCATTTGTTGTGCTGTAATTTGTTCAAAGGATGTCTCTTTTACAGTCCAACTCATTAGTAACTATACCTTCTTATAAATTAGGTCGTTTCTGAGTCAATCTCATGATTGTTTCAGTACTTCAAAATCAACTTTTAGTACATGTTTCGTGTCGATGATGGAGGAAACATTATGGTCCTCCTTCGATGAGTCTATTCCTATCGACTTCAGCACATCAACCAGGAATTAAATTTAGAAACCAAGTTAAGTACCTTGAAGCCTACATGCCTCAATGACAGGTTTCCTTGCTTTCGATAGTAGGTTTTCATCAATTACCTCTGATTGAAATATTCTATCAAGTGTTCGACTTCAAAACCTTTATTCACACTTGGGAGAATTTACTAAGATACCTTGGGGATCATTTTCATCAATGGTGATTTCCCTCGCTCTTGTTAACAGTATACATTAATGACTGGTAATCAAGTGGTTTATACCATGTTCACGTCAAGACATCTATTCACATGGTTAGAATCATATCGTTTTGGGGAATGGAATGAAGACCCTAGGCGGTTAATATTTGCCTGCATAATTTCCTATCCTCAGGTTGCGATGGAAGATTATTTGAAGTCATGACACAGATCCACATTGTATGTTTGGTGGCTATGTTCAGTATTGAGTTCAGATAACATGGATCTACTTTGTATGTTTCGTAGCCATGTTATGATTTCTACATCATTGATCATGGATCTATAGTGTATTCTTGGTAGCCATGACATGATCATATTCATGGATCTATATTGTATTGGTCTACACCCATGATTGAGTCAAATAAGTCAGTTATTGGTCTTATGTCAGCTGTGAGATCATATCTGATTGCCTATAATACCAAATCGATATCTATAAAAGTATTTTACCTATCACATCCTTCTAGATTCATACTTTGGGGGGCATTTTGTTGCACCTAAAATATCCACTAATTCCTGAGCACCCTTCAGAGAACTTGGTCAACGATTCTTGTGGTGACTTTCTTCCACCTTTAAGAAGATCGACGCACTTTCCCTCTTATGACAGAGCATCGAATCCTATTTTCCATTAACATTAGGCATCGTCGGTGCCTTTCCCTCTTGAGAAAAAAGCGTCGACAACTTTCCCCTTTTAGCAAGAAGCATTGATAGACTTAAAAGAAGAAAAAAAGAAGATTCAAGAAGCTTTCATACGAAATCCCTCGTGGTGGTAGTTCCTATCAGCTAGGGAGAGGTGGAATTCACCCTCCTCACCCATAGGGATCATCCCCTATCCACTTCCTAAAGAATATCATCCCATGTGGACCTTCCTTGGCCTATAAAAGAAGCCTTAATGGAGGGAGTGAAGGGGGGCCAAGGAGAGCATCCTTATGTTGTTGGATTGAAGTATGGTATGGAGGAAAGTTTGAGTGATTTTGTGTGCAAGAGAGCTTTGTGTGAGTGTGGAGTGTTGTATGTAGAAATTCTAAAGCCTTGATGGCATAAGGAATTTCATAAACAAGATAAGGATCTAGGCACACAATTAATCTCACTGATAATTGTAGAGAATTAACATAAGGAGAGAAGAAGAAGAATTAATGAACACACATTAATGAATGATCAATAAATGATAATTGATATTATTACATACGTAATACATCCTTATAAAGGAAAATGGAGTTGCTAGAAGACAACTCAAGCTATCTCATAAAGCAGGCTTACTAATTATGTTAAACCCCATAGCTGGCTAAAGAACTTTCCTAATTTATCAAGCACCTCATGAATTAGCAATAGCATGTGTGAGTGATGATGAGTGAAGGAAAGACTTGCTAATCCTAGAATATGGAGAGAAAATAATGGAGGATGNGCCGGTTTCCTAGTTGACTAGCTTTACCTTATCCACAGAAAAATAGAATAAAGAAGAATCTACTGTAAAGTGCAGTTACCAATTCTGGATGGCCATAAAGTGGTCAAGATCAACCCAGAATCAGAAATAAATCATTCTTGGGATATAAATGGAAAGTGTTGACTCTAAGGTGCAAGTGGATGCCAACTATCGAAGCTAGCGGGTAGGAAATTAATCAAATAATGCTTAATTATTTTATGAGTGGGTTTATGATATTCCAAAACCCTCCTTTGAGCCTTACTTTATGATTATATCTCTGAACTAATCAGAAATATATATGCATATAGGGCCCATCAACAAGGCTATGGTCACCCTTTTACAATTTATCTTGTCCAAAGAAATGAGGAAAGAGGCAAAACCACAAGGGGAAAATCCTCCCTCAAGAAAGGACATGAAAAGCAATACCAAAAAATGTTGAACTGCTGGTGTTGCTGCTGCTCCAAACTAAATGTTGATGTCTAGAGGAATCTTCTTCTTGGGAAGAAGATAAATTTGCTCGCCTGGATAAAAAACATAAACAGCTACAAGATGTATACTAGGACCATGTACAACAACTGAGATCCAGTGATATGAATGCAATACTGAAGGATCTTGAGACTTGTAATCAGCTCCAAGATGATGAGATGACTTGAAATTCAAACCAATAGTGATGAAATGAGCTCTAGATAGGTGAAATAATTGCCCAAGCGAATGTATAAGGTCTCCATCTTCATTTACACAGAGAGGATGTGTGCAAGTGATCTTGTAGGAACATGGAGAAGGCATATGATCAAAGAGTGTGAATGCATGGGCTTCATGGGTTGATCTAGCTTCAAAATAATCCAAGAGATCACAAATAAACACAACAGTAGACTCATGGGAATATACTAGTAAAGAGTCCTCTATGGTAGAAGTATGAGAGGAGGAAAGATAGTGATGTTCAAAATATTCAAGGAGGTTTTGAGAATGAGTGCCAAGAACAAAGGATGAGCTACAGAAGTGCATGGGATCAAGTATGGTAAGTGGTAAGACACTAAAAGGACTTGATTTGGATAAGAAAACATCTTGGAAGTCATTGGGTTGCACACCATCAAGAAGAGAGGCATGCACAAAGTGTGAGAGGTCTGGCATATGGATCTCATAATCCATAATAGAAGACATAGAGAACAGTGAATGTGTGAGTGAATCATCAATAGAAATAACAGCTCCATTAGTCACTTATTTTTCATCAACAACATCATAAGAAGATGAATCAATATCTTCTACTTCAAGAGATAGAGAAAAATATGGCTCTTCAATATTTGCTTCTTGATTGAAAGAGGAAGCATTCGAATCAAAGAGAGTAGTAGAAACAAGAACTGTATGAGAAACTTCTTCTTCATGATCAAATTCATCAGAGACTGTAGAGGCCAAAACATCTTGAGAGAGAGAGATAATTGAGGATATAGAGGCACTCTCCACATAGCTAGAAGGATCCTCATTTTGATTTCCCAAAACTCTATCCAATGTTGTCTAGAGATCCTTTGGGTATTCAACAGAATCAATAAGGTAGCACATGCTTGGAGAGATAACTAGACAAATAGATCCAATTGCTCTATCACAGTCATTTAACCAGTCACTTGGATCTTCATAAGAATATTCACCAGCTCCAATAGATATCTCATAGATACCTTGCCTCTCTAGAGATGAAATCATCTTCAATTTCCACTCTGAATAGCTTGTGAATGGAGAAAGAAGAGGAACTGATACTCTTTAATCCATTCAAAGTTGAACCTGCAAAATAAACCTGCAAATCTAAAAAGGAGGATTAAATAATGAACTCTCAAAGATTTGATATCATGTAGAGCTTTGATATCTTGTTCTCTGATACCATGTAGAAATTCTAAAGCCTTGATGGCATAAGGAATTTCATAAACAAGCTAAGGATCTAGGCACACAATTAACCTCACAGAGAATTGTAGAGAAATAGCATAAGGAGAGAAGAAGAAGCACTAATGAACACACATTAATGAATGGTCAATAAATTATAATTGATATTATTACATAGGTAATACGTCCTTATAAAGGAAAATAGAGTTTCTATAAGACAACTCAAGCTAGCTCATAAAGCAGGCTTACTAATTATGATAAACCCCATAGTTGGATAAAGCACTTTCCTAATCTATCAAGCACCTCATGAATTAGCAATAGCATTTGTGAGTGATGATGAGTGAAGGAAATACTTGCTAATCCTATAATATGGAGAGAAATTAATGGGGGATGGGTTGGAAACAAAAGCTACCAGTTTCCTAGTTGACTAGCTTTACCTTATCCACAAAAAAGTAGAATAAAAAAGAATCTGCTGTAAAGGGAAGTTACCAATTCTGGATGGCCATAAAGTGGTCAAGATCAACCCAGAATCACAAAATAAATCATTCTTGGGATATAGATGGCAAGTGTTGACTCTAAGGTGCAAGTGGATGCCAACTATCTAAGCTAGTGGGTATGAAATTAATCAAATAATGGTCAATTATTTTATGAGCGGGTTTATGATATTCCAACATTGTAAGTTCATTATGGATGAAAAAGCTGGAAACATCAAGGATTTGGTTGTATATTTACCTTCTTATTTGATTATTACAAAAGTTTTCCCCTTTCCCATATTTGATTTGTGTTAATATCAATTAAATATTGTTGGATTCCTTAATCACTATCATAGATTGTTAATCTGTCTTGTTACTCTCATCTTGTTTGTCTTGTTTTCTTGATGCTTCTTCAAAGGTATTGTATATCACATGGAGAGCAGTGGAACAAGAACTAAGGCTTGCAGATCTTAGGTATGAGAGTAATTTTCATTAGTAGATTAACCATCTAGGGAAATGATATACTGATGTGGTGTTTTGTTCTATACTTGTACCATACAGGGTAGAGGAACAAGCGGTGTCCACACTGGTTGCATAATTCCTACAAACAGGCATAATATTACAAATACATGCATCATATATTTCTTCTCCATCATCATAAAACTCATATAAATGTCCTCATACAAACCTGTTATGCAACTCTTTCCAAAATGAAAGCCAAATACATGAAAACTAGTAATTCAAGAGCATGGGAGTGCAAGCCTTTCATACATGTATTTCTGATATTTCGACTTACAGAGCATATGGAAATGATATTACTGATCCATACAATGTATTTTATAGCTCAGGCATCAAATATACTCAGCAAAGCGCAAGCACCACTCCAACAAGTGCACCCTCAACATGAAGGTGTGGGGGGATGGAGAAGAAGGGATGAGAGAATAGGGTAATAGATGAGAATTCAATTGTATGGTCCTTCAACGTGAAACTAAAACTCCTTCATTAAGCTCCAATGAGAGGTCTGAATGGCCTCTCCATAAACCAACTTCGAAAGGAATCCAAGTCCCTCAAAATTGGTTCACAAGCAGGGAGAGTGAACACTCACCGTGCAATGGACAAGAAAAATCTCTCCAAAATTCCAAAGGACAATTAAAAAATGATCAAAATCCATTCTCATTCCTCATTACAACCTTTTATTACCTTAATGATACCTGCTAAGGTCGAATTTCCCTCCATGGGATTCCTCCAACTCATCTTAGTGGTTTAATAACTCTCATGACACTTTTCTTCCTCTTCATGCTCCAATTCTTTCCCCAATTCGAATGGCTACCTCTAACTCCCAAATTTGACCTCTTGGCGGCTATTTTTAGCCTTTTCATGTCATATTTGTCATACTTTTCATAGAATCTTTCATCATTTGTTGTCATAGATTACATGGAATATCCTTCCAAGTGGCACACTTTGTCTTCTAGTCTCTTCCTATTCCATGGGAGTTACTCTCCTTTACCTATTGGAAATCCTTGGCTCATTATATTATATTTGACACCACATCACCCTCCAATAATGTTACATTACCCATGTGTTCGAATTTGGGTGAAGATCATGCCAAGTGTGTGGGGAATATAGTCATCCAAAGGCTCCATAAGCTTCCAAGCGTCTTAATGAACCCATGCCACCTTATTTTCTTAGAGCTTATCATTTATACGACCGATTTAAATGTGAATATGGTAAACTAAATTCCTTTTGGGTCCCATATACCATTATTACAAAATTTATGTCTCCATATCAACCTAAGGAACTAGTAGGTTGGTGGAACATTATTTGCAAGTAGTCTTATTTGGAAATATCACAAAGGACTCACCTCAATCATATACCATTACACTAACTTTGCTATGATGAGGCTTTTCCAATTTTAACATCTCCCTTAACTATTGAGATATTTTCACATAAATATAGTTTTAGCTAACTTTATACTCTACCTTAATCATTGAAATACATCCCCATTTTTTCTTTCTTGCTCTTAGCCTACTCATTCATTCATGACGCATTTTGTGCGTTTGTTATATCCATCTCTAAGTGTGTCCATCCCTTTGACTTCACCTCCTATGCATCTCTAAGTGTGTTCATTCCTTTGACTTCACCTCCTCTACATGGGAGACTTAGAATTGGATGCATATTTGCATGTTAAATAATTCAACCTCTCTTTGAAAATATGTCTCCAAAGGAAAGCTACAGTCATCTAGTTTCTAGTGGACATCAGGATCAAATATTACACTGCACATCTGTTATGCTTTCTTACAATAATTCAAATGAATTAAGGGGGGTACGTATTACCAAATATATATTGCAAAAGGGATATTTCCATTGAAAATGATCCATCTTGGTTGTTTACAAAAGTTTGGTTATGAGATCCTAATGCTCTTGAGTTAATTGAAAAAACGTTTTCTATGTACCTTAATTTAAGAATATCTTCATCACTTCACTAATTCACAAAAGGAAAACACATATGGTGGTTGTATTATAATTAGTGCACCATGTTTTGAATTCTAGAATCAAGATTGCATGTGGATGCAACACATATTACTGTAGTAAGAGCACCATTTACAAAAGGCCTTATCCTTGAGAATACTAATGAAATCTCTCAAAGAAATTATGTCTCAAATGATGATATATTGCAAAATTTGATCTATGGAATGATTGACACTAGAACCCTTTTTAGCAACACTTTTTATTCTAAGTTTAGAACACACTAATGTGTAGAAGTACCATCCCCAACTACCTCTTGTTCTACATTTTGGAATTTCTTAGGGATACCCTAAATTGTATGTAGAGACACATGCTTTAGTAACATTGTTTTCCCTATAATTGTGCTACCTTTGCATATTACAATTTCTCCATATTGTTATTGCATTGAAAATATTGCAGCTTGTAGCTTAATTTATTGCATTGTAAGGGACTATTATTAGTAGTATTGGTGGACAATGTTGTAAAATACATTGTAGGAATGTTGTTTCAATGGCCTAGACACCACATCGAAATATCATCATTGAAGGGTCCAGAGGTAAATAATTCATCTTTTAAGATCAATTCAACTTCAACTTCAACATCAAATTGTAACTTGCAAACTATACTTAATGTAAGTTCATTTGCACTTGAAATTGTTTTCTATGAGAAGAATTGTAATAAGATGCACTTTTGGTAGAAGTCGGTACCCTTTCATTTTATGAGTTTGAGTCTTAATTGTTGATTCTTGTTGTGAAAAGGTGGATTTGCAAGTGTTACATGGAAATTTCGTCATCACCATGATAGCGAACCATGTAGCTTCAAGTTTTCCACAACCCCTGAAGTACTTTTCCAAAAACTTACCAGGAAGATGAGAATCATAAGATATCCCCCCCCCTAATCTGCTTGGTTAGTAACATTGTCGCAACTTTCTATATAAAAACCTATGACACTATTCATTGTCGTAGTTTGCTTTATGGAAACTCGAAACATTTTTGCAGTTTTGTTTCAGTATGACACCTATAATTGTCATAAGCTACTCTTTGACAAGATGGGACATTGTCTGTACGAATGGAAAAAAAATAAGGTTCAAAGAGCTTCTAGAGAGAATCCCTCGTGGATGGATATCCCCTCCTATTTGAGTGGATATCATCTGAATTACACACTTGTTGGGATCTCACCCTAATCATCTCCCCTCTATCCCTTTTTTCCTATAAATACAAGCTCATTCCCATGGGTGAGGGAGGAGAATCCATAGTAGCTAAATGCTGGAGAATTTGTGCTAGATACATGAAACTTTGAGTTCCATTATCTTGAGGCAAGTTGACAAGCTAAGGAAAAGGACCCATTAGAGGGGCCTTGACAACATCAATATTTATAATGCAACAATACATTCTCTTTCCCACAAAGATTTGTCTTGTGTGATCCAATTATTTTAGAGAATTTTTCCTTGACTATTTGCTTAGGTTAATCAAGTTACCTTGTATCTTTTAATTGGCCTCATTTTCCTTAGATATTCCAAGTTTATCTATTCAAGCTAAGGATTAGGACTATAAAAGATTCAAATAAGCAAGGAAAACCTTCAGTAAAAGGTATGTGCTTTCTTCATCTTTAAGTAATTTTATTAAACTAGAGAAATGTGTGTACTGTTTGTCCTTTTTGTTCTAGTTCAAACCATTTGAACTAGGGAGGTCGATTGGTGTCTGCACTAATAGACTAATCCACAAACAACAAGAAACCATGTATGTCTTTTACTAGTCCTTAAATGGCTTGGATTGGAAGGTTATTAGATTTATTGAACACTCCACCTCTATTGACGATACAATGTCAATTAGTAGGGGAACTTTGCAATCTGTACTAACTTGTTTACAAGATTCACAAGAGATAGTTGAATTTCTTTAGCTTGAGTCACAACTCCAACATGAGGAAATACAACAAATGAATCAACACTCTAAACTTATTTTTGTTCAGAAAAATCAATAGTCTTCTCATTTAGAAGTACGTAATCAAATTATTGAAGCCATTTCAAAAGAAACCGAAGATGAAATTTCTCATACATAGGTTCTGGTTGCACTTCTCAAGCCCATCATCAAATATCAAGAAGAAATCAACCACAACAAACATAGAACCGATATTGGATACGATAAGGAAGTGACCTTTCACATTCTTGATTATTCCAAACCCATCTAGTTCCAGAGTGTTGGATTCCTTCAAGAAAATTCATCTTCTCTTGCTTCAAATTTGCATCAGCGTTTGAAATACCAACATTGTCATATAGTTGGTCACATGGAATATCAATGTTTTGATATTCATCCTTATAAGCATTGTTGAAAGCATACTCATTCTTTAGATAGACGATTCATATAAAGAAACTTGGAAGAGACTTGATTGCTAGTCATAAACAAGAGATCTCTCTCTCTCTCTCTCTCTCTCTCTCTCTCTCTCTCTCTCTCTTGTTTATGACTAGCAATCAAGTCTCTTCCAAGTTTCTTTATATGAATCATCTATCTAGAGAGAGAGAGAGAGAGAGAGAGAGAGAGATAGAGAGAGAGAGAGAGCCTAAACTAGATCTAGATCCATAGTCAGAACCTTGTGCTAGTTGCTAGAGACTCAAGCTAGAGCCACCTATCTAGAGTCAGATCTCTAGCCAGTGCTAGGGTCATAGCCATGTTCATCATGAGTATGATTGGGTTTGTGGTCTTCCTAAAACCACCCATTTAGTAGAAGACATATGCTTCTACTAGACAGTTATTTTTGGTGGCCCTTAAACCACCATTTTATAAGGGGAATTACTGAGTCTTTGAGCCAAGTTCTAGAGGCAACCGTTGAGCATTCGAGTTAAATTCCAGAGGAACCATTTATCCTATACCAGAGTGAGAACCAAGTTCTAGAGTTTGTGGCTACCTTTTCATAGCTTCGATTGGTTGTTGGTAATCCAAAACCACCCATTTAGTATAAGACATCAACTTCTTCTAACTTTTGATTCAAGTTCCAGAGTTTGTGGCTACCTTTTCATAGCTTCGATTGGTTGTTGGTAATCCAAAACCACCCATTTAGTATAAGACATCAACTTCTTCTAACTTTTGATTCAGAGATCACCTTCAACCATTTGCATATCCAGGTTTGAGCTCTCTGCTTGGACTCATATACACCCCTTTGGATTGGGGGGGGGATGTTCGAACCTAATTTGTTAGAGGTAGGTGAAGACAGATAGTCATTAGGAGTCTAAGGGGCAATTTGGAATATGAAACCAAGCGTCACTTGAAATTGCATTTATACATGTATAATATCTTAATAAAGCTGATATTTCACGCCTAATTTCATTGTCTTTGTTTAGTCCTTGTTTATCTGTCGAACTAGGCATTCCAACAAAGGGTACATGGAGGCATATGAAGAAATCCTAATAGGGAAAATAATTGAAGTATATACAAACACATTGGATGAAGAGTCCAAGGTTGAATAAAAAAAGGGGTTATTATCACATTCTTAGTAGCTAGGAGCTACTGCCAATTTTTGCATATCAGAGTCTAGTCATGAGCCTAGTCCTTACACTTGAGGTAGATTTTATTCAGAGGATATCAGTGGTGGATGATCTTTTCTATCAATTGAGCAGATGAATTATTCATGGGTAGCAGTAGATAGGGCACCTTGTCACTTTGAGTCCTCTTCATGACCTCCCTTGTCATACATTTTGATCCTTGGTTCAGCGCAATAGAGCAGTATAGTTGGATCTTATCTTTCCTTGCCATTCATATTAACATTGTCAGAACAAGTGGATTATCGTTTGTAGTTGAAGCTAAGAGTAGGTATATGATAGAGGTATTCAATGGTTTTCATGTTTTTTATTGATATATTGACTATGCTAGACCTTGTTATGCATTGGTGATCATGCAATGATTCTTTATTGTTATGGCTAGACTTGTACTCAAGATGATATAGTGGTATTTGTGATTAGTTTCATGTACATGATCTGGTCTCGATAAATTGCATATGTAAAGTATATATCATTTCCCTCTTTTTTGTCTCTCTATTTGACCTTATCCCATTATTTGTCTCATCCACTTGTTTCCAAAATCCTTTGACTTGGACTTAATTGATGAACCTGAGAAACTCCCCCTCTGTGACCTTAGGATGACATCCATGTTTTCCCCTGGTGTCTCGGCTCTAAAGTGTGTGGCTATGTATATAGACCTGTTGATATGTATTGTCTTGCACCTAGGATGATTGAGTACAATTAGGTATGCTTATGTCACCAAAAGTGTATCCCTTAGAGTTGAAACAAATCCTCACGTCCTTGAAATTAGCTGGTGGCCAAGGGAGTAGTTACTCATCCTTTGTATGATGTACTACATACTTTCCTGTAAAAGGTCAATACTCTGGAAACTCCTTTGAGGCTATGGACGCTCGCTAACAGCAGAGCTAAGGACGTGTCACTATTGAGGACCCACAAGGCTATATAGGTGTGGTACCTTGAGAGGCTATCTAATTAAAGGAATACAAATGAAAAGTGTGCTTCAATGATATATCCAAAGAATTGAAAAAGATGAAAGGGAAATAAAAATTAAAAATTGCAAATGAAAGCTAAAATGTGAGATGTAAATTTGGGAAATAAAGGGGGGCTTTCTAGAGTAAAAAAGGGTTCCTTCCACGTACTTTATCTATTTGTGAGACATCGTGCTTCCCTAGTGTTCGTCATTCCAAAAGAAATCATAGAGGTCCCTCGAACCCCTTGTTCTCCAAAGACAAATCAAGTTTGTCCAAACTTCAACTTTTATTTTTAACTAAGCCTATGACTATTTTACTCCATTTCCACACAAGAGGGAAAGAATTGATTTATGCATTACATTTGTATTTAATTTCAACAAAAGTATGTATGTGAACAGTTGCACTTGTCCAATGTTGCATTGGGTAATAATATTACTTTTGATTATTTTTAGTTGATAACCATGTATTGACATAAGTTATACTTTAGTCATTTATAAATATCTATCACGATAAGTGCTCTAACACCTCTTGCATGCATCGGTCTTGACAATATGCTCACTTTTAGTTTTGGTCATTTTTTTACCATATGTTGACTGTTTAACTTGGTCAACGGGTCAAATTGGAAGTGGGACCCCATTACAGGTAGTCAATGTTCATATCATTGCTCTTGGAGGCAAATTGGACTGCTCCATGTATCAAATGTTGAAGAAAATGCTTAATTCTTTTATTATTATTATAAAGGCTACATAACATAATTAATTAAGCATGTTTTTATTAAATATTTGGAGTTTGCTTCACAGAGATCATGGTAGATTGGTTGGGGGTGTATGAGTAGTGAATCCTAGTATTTTTTATGTCTCTTGATCCATTCCTGTAGTCATATCAATATTATGGGCAAGGAAATATCCATTTTTTGGAAAATTGAAGATTTATTATGGTTTCCAACTAATTAATTAAAAATTAAAAGATGACCAAGGTTTGAGATGTACGGCTTGAGAATAATGAATGGAAAAATGTGACTTGGGTTACGATGTGATGGACCCCTAGATATGTTTGGCCACTTTTATTAGCATCTCATCATGTTATTAGTTGACATATGTATTTCTCTCAATGGTGGGACACCTTTTCATCTTTGGGGCGAATTGATTAAAACAACTAAAATAAAAGCATGTAAAGCAATTTGTAACTTAAAAAATATGTAAGGGGGACCCCCTAATGATCCCCCCATGTCCCATAGGCATCAAAATTGCTATAATTATTTTTCATGTTGTAAAAATGGGTTGTAAGAGGTAATTCACCCCCGTCACTTAGATTTGACTTTTCCAACTTGATCCGCTTGATAAAGTGAGATTAAATCTCCACCATTGATTATTTCATTGTATCTTTTAATCTCAATTGTCCTTCAAAATTTTGGTTAGGTATTTGGATCCTCTCTTAGTTATAAAAAAGAGTGAACCCCTCATTTTTAAGGGTCTTTTGGCTCTTAGAGAAGATAATAGAAAGTATTGTGTGGTACATTTGTCTTGTAATTAGGATCATGGATCGATTGTATGTCTTATTGAGCCTCTTCTTCCACTAGATCAAGCTTCTCTTCTTCCATATATTTTTCTCGTGGTGATTTCTAACTTACAAGAAGGACAACAATTTTTCCTAGTGTGACTTGGTTAGACGACTTGGTTGTTTGGGTGAATTGCTATTTGATAGGGGGTTTCATATGTGAATGGGATCTTTTTTCTATTTCCATTGATATCTTACTATATTTCTCTTGTTTCCATTCTCTCCATTCTTTCCATTTTTATTTGCAAAGTAATTAGATCATATTCAATTAATGTGATTTACCTCTCTGACATTGTCTCGTTTGTTTTGCTAAAAAAAATTCACCGGATCTACAATAGCGACTTGGTTATAAAATAAGTGAAGATCTATTTGGGGACATTAGGAAAGGGGATAACACTCTATATATCTCTCTAGATCAAGGTAACTACCCAAATCATTTATCAAACCCTCTATATCCATTTGTCAACTATAAAAATTAATTAATAAAACCCTAAAAAACATTTTACTTGCATGCTTTGTCATTTCGATTTTGGCCACTTGGGTGTTTTTTGTAGTGTGATTTTAATGAAATCCATAGCTAAGGAATCATATTTTAGACTCCATTTGAACCCCATATCAAGGCACTATTCTCAAAACCTATTCACCCTAGTTGGAAAAAGACTGTTTTGACTTAGGACGGCTTGGTAGTTTGCTTGTGAAGAATTGTTTGAGAAATATTTTGTGTTTGGAAAGAAAATATTGTGTTAAGGGTCTCATATAAACATAACCCATCTCTTCCTTTGGTTGATTTAGTGTTTAATTTGATCATTCCCGCAAGGGAAGTGACTTGGATCATTTACACCCTGGAACCTATTTCCTAGATCTCTTAAGTTAATTGACTATTGGGTAAATTCTTTGAATTGGATTGCATTTGAAGCATAGTTAAAACCCTAATCAATCCACCTAAACATACTCACTATTATTTTTCATAGATCTAGGAGTTTCCTCTCAAGGTATTCATTTTCTGTTGTTAAATCAGTAGTAATTTCTTGTAGCTAAAAGGGGTTGGGTGGCCAAGCCTAACTTGAGACTTCTATCATGGCTAGTTTAGTTCACCTAGTGTGGATTAAAAAGCCTAAAGAGAGAAAAAAAACTATCAGGAGTAATAATCTATAACACCTTTTAAGGGGATAGTCTTTCCTGAACATCACAGTATTGGTGATCATCATCTCTGTTTTCATGGATAGGATCACTTGTTTGGGTCACTACAGAAATTATGATAATAGGGGTTATAGAAGCACATGAAGAAAACCCAAGAAGGGAATCAAAGTGAAGATGAATCTACAAAGCTACTTGAATCGATGGAACCACATGCTGAAGAGTTAAATAAATAAGAAACAATAGCTAAGGTTGCAATTATATCACCATCCACACCACCATGAGATCCAATAGCCATTGAGGAAACATTGGGAGCCTCAACACATGGAACCAAGAAGGAAACTAGGATTAAGGAACATGGATAGAGATCTCATAGTAGAATAGTGACAACATGGAACTAAAGGAGACATATGCATAATCAAGATTGAGGTGGCAAGGAAGCAGTTGAATCCCATGCCCACATTTCACTAGAATGGATGGATGCTTGTGCTTGGTACCGATTGACTACATTGCTTTGTATATCATATTATGTGGTTCCTCCCATGTTTTGAGAACAAAACATGCAAAGGGGGATGGAATATTATGTACCTAGGGAGGATAATATGGGGTGCCTAGGGAGGTACCTAAGGTAATATGTATGTAATATCGCCATAATCATGGAATACATCCACTTGGTAGTTAGATGAAATAATATGGTAATAAGGGGTAGTTGTCTTAGGCACCTTAAAAATACTCATGAGAAAGTATAAATATGCACAAGAACCATTGTATGAGATATGACGTTGGATGAATTGTATTATAAAAAGTATGGCATGAGGAGTGATTCTTTACATAAAGAGTAATTGATGGTGTTACCATACCTTAAAGGTATTTCTTTATATGTTGGTGTTATTCTTATGGTGAATGTATTTTGGTTATTTCTGAAGTATAAGGGTTTCATATTTTTGTTATGATTCAATTTTTGGGTTAAGGATCACAAAAGAACATGTACATAGTGAGCCTTTGAAGGCATATGGCTGAAAAAGTTGTAGGATAAAGTTTTCCCTAGATTCCACCGCCATGGCCATGAACATTGCCACAACTAATCCATGGAATAGGTATAAAGAAACATTGAAAGCGAAGACATTGATACCTATCCATGTAATGGAGTAAATACTAAATGAAAAGTATGTTATCCTCTCATATCAAAACACAAAGACTTAAAATATCTATCCTTGTCACATGGGAAATACTAAGTACAAAGTATGTTATCTTCTTGAATTAATATCAGATCGTCTATTTACTTTTCAACTAGTGTTTTAATTTTGTTTTTTATTTATTTTACTAAATTGATTTTGAATGTCTAAGAAATACGTGGAAAAAATTCCCTTTACCAAGGGTATTTAGTCCCATTAGGATATTGTAGACCATAAGAAAATCAAATTATATAGTTCTAAATTAAATAAATAAATAATTCTTTAATTTTGAAAAATAACCCAAAAATACAGAAAATCATATTCAAAAGTGTTGCTATCCTCCCGCAATCAAGCTCCAAGAATATTTTGAATCTTGACCCAAGGATCGGTGAAGCTACTCTCGACTCTGGTTCGATCATCCATGAGACGATCACTTGGAATTTAGGCAGGTTTCAACAAATTTACAGAACGCGACCCGAGTGTTTTCTTCCATGTCCGCAGGAGGGGGCTCTTCCCCTCCCCTTGAACTCACTTCTTTCAAGAGATTGGTAGCAGCAAGCAACAAGAGGAAGCTCAGTATAAATCAATAGAAATTTGTCAAGAAATTAGACAACATTCCCTCGGTTGATTTACCTATAGAATACCATTGCCGGACAGTTATGAATATTGGAGATCGGGGTCTTATTGGTAAGTTTACTGGTCACTGGCAATCCCCCAAGTCAATTTATGGGTGGGTTCAGAGGAATTGGAAGCCCCTTATCTCGAAAGGCATTCAGAGTCATCTGGTAGGTAAGGGATACTATGTATTCCTCTTTGAAAATACAAAAGACAGATATTTAATATTTAGAAATGATCCATATTTCATAGGCCCTAAAGGATTGTAACTAAACAAGTGGATGTCAGACTTTGATTCGAGTCAAGATGTGCCTTCAGCAATCCCTATCTGGGTTAGGATGCCGCATCTTAGTCTTTACTACTAGAATCCAGAGTCTTTAGAAGCCATAGGGAACAAATTGGGGAAGTATATAGATAGGGCTAAAATAAGAGAACAATATTCTTGTGTAAGAATATGTGTTGAAGTCGATTTGGAGGTAGGGATTCTTGAAGTGATTAAATTGGCAATAGCATATTGGTCCCATGTGTAAGAGCTTGATTATGAGCAATTTTCATTTAAGCATAGGCACTTCCATGGCTATGGGAATTTCACTAGATCATGTAAGAAGAAAGCGAAGGAAGAAGCTGTCAAAGAGAAGGGAGAAAAATGGACACAAGTTCAAAAAACCAACACACCAAAGCAGGGCAATAGATCAAAGGGAAAAAGAGGAGAAATGGGGTTGGGTAGTAATCCCACCATGCAGAATCAGAATGAAAATGGGATATCTATGAAGGAAATAACATCACAAAATAATTTTGAAGTGTTGAGCACTCCAGAAGAATAAACTCTCCCAACGCTTGAAGAGGGTGAAGTTCAACATTCTCAAGATCTGATAAGGGAAGAAAATAAAGATTCAGCTGAACATGATCTTGGTTCTCTTGTCGGTGGTTCCATTCCCCCCACATATGCAGAAATGGAAAAAAATAAACCTATGGACAACTCTGGCTCTTATAAAGAAGAATCCCTTGAGAGGTCTTCCAAAAAAGGGCGTAAATCGCTTAAGAAGGTTTGGGAGGAAGAAGTCGAATGCTTGAATATGCAAGGTAGTCAAACCACAATAGAGATGTCAATTGGCAGGAATACTCGAGATAGACCTATAAAAGGAGGCCCTCTACCTTCTGTCACTAATAAATAATGCACATTGTCTCTAGGAATTGCAGGGGGCTAGGAAATCCTTCGAAAGATGAAGTTGTAAAAGACCTCATAAAAATGGCTTCACCCGATGTTCTACTTCTCCAATAGACAAAAATAGAAGAGGAAACTCTTTTCTCTTTAAGAAAAATGAAATGGAAAAAGAACATAGGGAAGGCAGTGAGTGCATGGGATTCTTCTGGTGGACTTGCAACCCTATGGACAGAGGAAATGTTTTCTATGGAAAATTCATTTGAAACACAACACTAGATATTTACTGAGCTCCGACATATTTCAAGTAAGATCTCTCAGGCTATTTTTAATCTTTATGTTCCTGTAAATTTTCCAGAGAAAAAATAATGTTGGAATTCTCTTGCATATTTTGTTTCTACATGTGCAACCTCCAATATAATTGTGGCTGGTAATCTTAATATCACACTAGATCCCAAGGGAAAAAAAGGAGGAGTCTGTGGGAGGGACCCAATCCATAAAACAATGGAGGATTTTATCCAATTATGGGATATGTTAGATTTCAAGACTAATAAAGGCAGATTTACATGGACCAACAATGGAGTAGGAGCGTCCAACATCTCAGCAAGATTGGATCGCTTCTTGGTTCAGAGCTCATTTTTGTTGGAGAAAAAAATCATCTCCTCTAGCATTCTGCCTAAACTTTCTTCGGATCTGTTGAGGCCTGGAAACTCGCAGGCAGCAACAGTAAGGGATTCTCCCCAATCAGCGTTCCCAACTAGCCCGCTGACTGTTTGGTATAGGGAATCCGTCC
>LPNX010128892.1:0-32963 GCA_001517045.1 Pseudotsuga menziesii
AAGTTGTGGGAAGAAAATAAGGACATCTCTCCCACTACTAAATAAATATTTTCCACCTGTAACCTCTATGCTCAGCAAGTGTCACCTTCACCCTCTATGCAAATCATAAACAAAAAATAATGAAAAGCTTTAATGACCTAATTTGTATTATATTTTTACTTGAAAAAATATAATAACATATTTGATGAGCTACTTCCACACATTAAGTAATGTAAATTATAAACTAACTCTCAAGAAATAATATAAATGAAAAATAAAAACACATAAAACAAATCTCAAAACACCTTTGTATACAATAAATTTTGCATCTAGAATTAAAAAAACATATAATAAATATTTTAAAACCTAAATAGACATTGATTTATGATTATAAAAATTAAAAAATAAAACATTTTGCTTACTCATTACACAAAAATTGTATTAACTAATATACACATGCTGAAAACAATTAAACTTGAATCATTTTGCGTAATCCCCAAAAAAACTTCTATTAACTAAGTTACCTATGATGAAGAAACATAATCATATATTGCTTACTCCCCACAAAACTTCTGTAACTAACATACATATGCTGAAGAAATATAATTGTATACTCATTCATAGACTTGTGTTCATGAAAACATAATCTCAATTTTATAGTGATTTATAGACTATGTTCAACAAAATAAAATCTCATCAACCTTAATCCCAATCTCAAAATATAGCTTACTTTCAGTCTATGGCTATCCATGCTAACTAGCCTTCACATGATCGATTTAAGGCTGAAATATTCAATGTTAAAAGAAATTCCATCGATGTTCTGTAACATTGACAGTAGGATTTGGTAGCAGTGGTTTGGAAACAACGACAAAATTAACAAAATCACACTATTGCAAATCACAAATGTCCTTAGACAATCTGATTTGCTCCTGGATAGTGGTATTGATGCAGTGTGCTGAGATTAAACAGATCGACAGCAATGTTAGTAATAGACATCATGCTTACCTCTTGATAAGTAGACATGTTGTTTATATGGTGCTGGCCTGCACACAGAGAAGGCGATTTAAAGACTCCAGTAGGCTGGACCTCCACATGTTGCATGTTTAACCTCTCGTATAAACTCTCGTAAGGGATCTCAGGAGCTATGCCAGTGCCAACGATGACGGGATCCGATGCTACCATGCTTCCAACGACTTTACCTGCAGTTATCAGACCTTGCCCATCTACCAGAATGACTTTCATTTGTGTTTCTTCTTCGAGCTGAGTGGTGGAAATGGACATTCGTGACAGGGCCTTAATTCCGAGCGGCCCTGCATAAGTCACCGTCCCCCCTTGAACTACCGGTTGCAGCAGAGCAACATTTGTTACCGTTTCGCTCCTGTTGAGAATGAAGATTCCCAGTCGGGTTCTATACGCGAACATGTCCAATGCCATCCTGACATCGACCCCACTCGGGATCTCAAATATGTGGCTTTTCAGGGTCTCTGGGGTTTCAAGGATTCCAGATGGAGGAGGAGCACAAGAGTTGTTCCTAGAGCCCTTAGGCCTCCCGCGGGGCCTTGTGTTCACCAGTGTACTACCTTCTCCATGACGCTCCTCATTGGCCTTGGCGTCATTGCTCTCACTGTCATCTCTCAAATTTCGTTACTTGGATGCGTTGTTCATCTCGGAAGTAATTTTCAGGTGTTCCGATTGAAGAGAAAGACCCGTAATGGGGTTTAAAAGTTCCTTTGGGTTGACTAGCCCGGCCATCATTCTATCAACAACTTTGGAAAGCCTCTCTCACATGGATGGTGTCCTCGTTTTTTTGCTTAAGGGATGTAATTCACAACGTCCTTCTGATTACTCTGCCAAAATACCAGTTCTTCTCTCCGGGCTTAATTCATTTACATGTTCATACAATGCATCAGTATTTACTTCAGTTGTTGGTATTTTGGTATTCTTCGTTATGCTTTTAGATGGTGAGCAATATTGTTGTCCTTCTTTGTTGTGGTGGTTATTAATTGTTGTTAGTGGCATTGGGAAACGAACTCCAATGTTTTTAGATGAGTAGAATAAAATAACATAATAACTTATCGACTTGACCATTTGAACCAATCTGACGCCCAGCAGAGCACGGTTGTTGCCTAAATAAAACCTTGGTCGTCCGATTGGTTATTCTTAAAAAAACACCTTGGGATTTTTTATTATGCTTTTAGATGGTGAACAATATTGTTTGCCTTCTTAATTGCAGTCTTTCATTCATAGTGGTGGTTATTAATTACTATCGGTGGCGTTCGGAAACGAACTCCAACGTTCTTAGATGAGTAGAAAAAAAATAAAAATAAAATGCGTGGCTTTTGTGGGCATTTTTGGATCAAAACTAGTCAAATTATTGGAGCTATTTTGTAATTTGAACAATTTTATTTGACTGTTTGATACTAAATCTTTGGTTTGAAAACAACTCATATCATTAAAATTACCATCTAAACACTATAAATTAAGATTTAAACTAATTAGGATTACCGTCTAAACACTATAAATTAACACTAAGATTTAAATCTGGAAGATTGAGGGCATTTTGGTTGAGGCTTATACTTCTCAGTTGTTAAAAGTAATAATCAGTTACAGACACTTTTTGGAAGCTAGATAGTTTATCCCAATTAGAGACACCTTTTGGAAGCTAGATGAGTTATCTCCATTTTGCATTTTTAAGAACTTAGCTAAGCAAATTTACTAAAATGGTATTGATTTAGATTAAAAGTCTAAAAAGCACCACCTTTTAAGTGATCCACAAACAAGCTCTTTGGAATTCAAATATAATTGTTTATATACATTTTTTAATTATTTATGTTTATTTTTCATTTTATTTATTTAGATTTTAAGAAAAATACTTTTTTTAATAAAGTATTTTTATTTCTTAATTTTCAGTTTTATGGTCAATGTAATTTAGTAAAAAAATTGGGACTACCTTTTGGTGTATCTAGGTGTGAGTAAGTCAAAGATTTACTTTGTTAATGAAGAACTTTTTATTTCTTACTTTATTCCCATGTTAAAGAGCTTTATTTTCATTTGAAAATAACTTAATTAAGATGATAAGAAGTTTACTGTTTATACCACCTATTTTATTGAATTGTGTCTATTTCTCACATTATTTTCAACTTTGTGGTTCATGTAGTTTGACAAGACAAAACTGGAACTAGCATCTACATTTCAGCTAATGCTAATGTTAGCTAAGATTTGTTGTCAATAATTTCCATCATTAATGATTGAGGCATTAAAAGGTAGTGACGTGAAATGTTTATTTTCTCATTCTTATTCTTATACCCTAATGGGATAATGGGAATGTTAGTTTCTTAGATTACTAATAGTTTTCAAGTTACGGAGTTTTAGTTTTGTTATTGATTAGTAATTTTACTCTCAAACTCCATGTTAAATTCAATCTATATAAAGAATATAGTGAAAGAATTTAATAATTGCTTCAAATTAGAATCAAAATACAAAATAAAATTTAAAAAGAAACCAAAACAATTATGCTCTAATATAACATGTTTTAATGAATTTTCTCAATTTTTCACTTTATCTTCATTTTTATTATGAACATGGTAATTTCTATTATTATTAATTTTATTATAATCATTGTAATCTAGAAATAATAAAGGTAAAATTTTATTTTAACTTTACCTATACAAAATAGCAAAAGAGAATTTATTTGTTTAATTATGATTAACCAACAAAAAAAACAACTTTGAACTAGAAAAAAACATCTCTAATTAAGTATATATGTATATAACCATTATGAATCATCCAAAAGCATCTTATACTAAAAATGCTCCGAAGTATTCTATACTAAAAATCCATTTTCTAACACCAAAACATTGCATCTTATACTAAAAATGCTTCCAAACATCCTATACTAAAAATCCATTTTCTAACCAAAACATTAACATTAGGTTAATTGACTTTTTACACTCATGCCCTAATGTCATAATTTCATTTTGAAAAAATGTCTTTAAAAAACAGTTGTTTATTTAAAAATTCCAGGTCCCAATCTAAATAAAACATAGAAGAAATATCAGAAAAACAACAAGACATAAGTTATATTACATTTTTTTAATGAATTGTCCCTCGAACTCCCTCCATTATGACATTGTAGTTTAGAAGAAATACAAGCCACCTGCCTTTGGGATAACGTAAACATCTCCCCTTTGATGTCGTAATGTTTAGAATCCACATGTTAGTTAAGAAATGCATGCCACTTACGTTTGGAGCAATGGGAGGTTAAAAAAAAATCAAACCTCGAGCTTTCAAATTAAGTATTAGGTCTCTTTATCCATGCCTTATACACGTGTTTAATGCCAAGATACAATTAAGATTAGTTGTCAATAATGTGGACTATTAATGAATGAGGAATTAGGCCTCTTTATCCTATGCCTTATACAAGTGTTTAATGCCACAATACAGTAGATTAGTTGTTAATAACGTGGACTATTAATGAATGAGGTATTAGGGAGTTTCAAGGTTTTATGAATGCAAAATTCATGACAAAGGCATGGTATGCATTATTCAAACTTGCTTGTGGTAAGAGTATATATAATATATGGCAAATGCACACTATTTGTTATTCAAACTTGTTTTTTGGAATTGTAAAATAATTTACTTAAATATTTAATTCTTAGTTATTTTTGCTTGTAGATTATATAGTTGTCAAATTGTTTGTATTTAAATTTTGTGTTATTCTTGTTTATAGATTGTATAGTTGTAAAATTGTTTGTTTTTATTTAAATGAAAGATTATGATTATGATAGAACAAAATAATATTTTGAGGTTTTTTTATGAAGAGAATGGATAGATTCAAATTTTAAAAGCATACCCATCAATATTTAATGATTTACTCCACACCTTCCCATCCATCATTTCATCCTAACCTAGTGGACTAACTATTTTGAAGATCTGCATTAATAAACATAATTCTTTGAAAGATATTGCCATTTGTCAACTTTATTTTCCATAAATTTGTTAGATCAATGAAGCTTTGAATAGTCTTTAAATCACAAACAAAATTAGACAAACAAAGAGAGTTTGAAGCAACAAAAAAGAGGCCATGGAGATTTGTATACGCTTGTGTGAGATAAGTCTTAATCCAATCAATATTAGCATTGCTTAGCTAGATATAGAGGTACATTCACATAGTTCCCCTTTCTGTCACTACATCTAATCCATGTTGGGTTCCATAGTGTGATTTTTCAACATAATGTTTAGACATTTAGCTGTTGAAGATTAGGAAGGAATGGTTAACCCTATAAAAGAAATTGCAATAAATATAGTAAAAGGTTAGATTAAAACTTATCTTAAGATTAAAATCATTAAACTATAGGCTAAAATGACCAAAAATATTATAAATAAATGTAGTCTTGACTTCAGCTATAAACTATTGGGAGGAAAAATATAATAAAAAAAGCAGTCTTGAGACTTCCGCTATACATGACATTATCTAAATGATTACTAATATAGTAGTTACTGCAGTTGTGTACTGTGCATCCATGAACTATATGGATAAAGTCATGATAAAAAATATTATAAATAAAACCTTATTTTACTCAGTATGCAAACCACTTATCTCTATTGTTCCCGGGAGCTATTTTAAAGAGTTGTAGGTATGAGGTGTATAGTTGAGGGCCCTGAACTATGTATATACCTGTAGTAGCAGGAGAGACTGATGCAGAGACTGATGCAGTGTAACACCCCCTATGTCTTAAATACATTTATAAATGATTTACGTGTTGAGATTAAAGGGATCATTATTGTAATAAAACGGTTATATCCCTCCTAGATAGTTAGCAAGTTTCGCGTGGACAGAGGAAGGAAACGCTTGAAAAAAGAGTAGAGGACGTAAGATGGGGGGCGCTGGAAAAGGAAGGTGCCACAAGGGGACGGAAGAATGAGGGTATCGCTAGTTTTCTTGAACGAGGGAGATCGTTTTCGTGAAGGGAACAAGGCACAGCTTGATGGAGACGTTCTGCTCTTAGTTCTGTGGTGAGGAGGCGACCACCCAAGGATGCATTCAGTACCGGCTGTAGAGTTCAGCATTCATACATAAGGAGATCTATGGAACTATGTGCATTCGCATTTAAGTAGAGCTATGGAACTATGTCTGCATTTTGTTTTTGTCTTATGTCTTTGGTCTTTGGTCTGTTCATCTTACTTCAAAGAGAAGGAGCGGTCTCTTACGTATAACCGGCTACGATGATTCTTGTATAAACTAACAGCTCTGTTATTAAGAAGACGAAAAATTCGACCTTAGATTGGAGACCATAGTTATAATGCTTATTTCCAATTGATTTTCGGTAATTTAAACTATAATACTCTCTTTTCTATCTAGTCCGTTGGGTAATGATGATGTGAAGGCATCTCAATAGAGAGAAACCATCCTAAATGTTTCCACAAATCTTAAGACCGTGATTGATAAGTGTTACATTTGAAGCAAGAGAGTAGCCTCTTATCATGTTCCTGGTATCGGATTGATTCTGTTAATGTGCCCTTAGTTGGGTTTGGTTGGATTCAAGATACATTACCTGATAAAGAAGCGTTTCGTCTTATACCATACCTATACCTTTCTTCTCTCGATGCATTTGTGGAGAAGATCAGTCATCTCCAGTGATATAAATATTTTCATAACCTTTTTTCAAGTCGATTCAAATATTAGACTGTACACCTCTGCATGACTATTGAAAAGAACGACTCATCTATGTTCCAGAGAATGATTTTAATCCGCTACATCTTTGTGTTAATTAAAAGAAAAATGTGATCCCCTACGAGGTTATTTAAAAGAATACCCATCCATTTATTCAAATGTAATGTAGCCTTTATTTGTTTGTTTACTAATTGTGTGTCAAAAGGGGCTTCAAGAATAATGAAAAAAAAAGAGATTAATTAATAGAACTCTTTTTCTATCTAGTCCGTTGGGTTTTGTGGAAGATAGGGGAAAATATTCACCTTCATGAAGGTTGAGGTGGTGTGGTGGTATAGAGTGAAAAAATAGTCATTGGTTGTGGCAGGTGGAGGGAGTAAACAAACATGGGGCATGTAGATTGGTGTAGAGAGAGAGAGTGAGAGAATATTGTCAAAGTTGTGGGAAGAAAAGAAGACATCTCTCCCACTACTGAATAAATATTTTCCACCTGTAACGTCTATGCTCTATGCAATTCATAAACAAAAAAAAATGAAAAATTTTAATGACCTAATTTGTAATATTGTATAATAACATATTTGATGAACTACTTCCACACATTAAGTAATGTAAATTATAAATTTACTGTCAAGAAATAATATAAATTAAAAATAAAAACACATAAAACAAATCTCAAAACACCTCAGTATACAATAAATTTTGTATCTTGAACAAAAAAAACATATAATAAATATTTAAAAACATAAATAGACATTGATTTATGATTATAAAAATTAAGAAATAAAACATTTTGCTTACTCATTGCACAAAAATTGCATTAAGTAATATACACATGCTGAAAACAATTAAACTTGAATCATTTTGCTTAATCCCAAAAAAAACTTCTATTAACTAAGTTACCTATGATGAAGAAACATAATCATATATTGCTTACTCCCCACAAAACTTCTGTAACTAACATACATATGCTGAAGAAATATAATCTTATACTCATTCATAGACTCGTGTTCATGAAAACAAAATCT
The DNA here is from genome assembly GCA_001517045.1 of Pseudotsuga menziesii. NCBI lineage: Eukaryota > Viridiplantae > Streptophyta > Pinopsida > Pinales > Pinaceae > Pseudotsuga > Pseudotsuga menziesii. The sequence goes on from LPNX010128892.1 coordinate 7,675, forward strand.
CAGGTTTATAGTGATTTATAGAATATGCTCAACAAAATAAAATCTCATCAACCTTAATACCAATCTCAAAGTATAGCTTACTTTCAGTCTATGGCTATCCATGCTAACTAGCTTTCACATGATGGATTTAAGGCTGAAATATTCAATGTTAAAAAAAATTCCACCGATGTTCTGTATCATTGATAGTATCAGTCTGTAGCAGCGGTTTGGAAACAACGACAAAATTAACAAAATCACACTATTGCAAATCACAAATGTCCTTAGACAATCCGATTTGCTCCTTGATAGGCATATTGATGCAGTGTGCCAAAATGGGGTCTGAAAGTTCCTCTCGGTTGAATGCCCCGGCCATCATTCTATCAACAACCTGCGGAAGCCTGCCTGATGTGTCATGGTTTCTTCGCTTAAGGGATGTAATTCACAAAGTCCTTCTAATTACTCTGCCAAAATAGCAGTTCTTCTCTCCGGGTTCAATTCATTTACATGTTCATACAATGCATCAGTATTTACTTCAGGTGTTGGTATTTTGGTATTTTTCGTTATGCTTTTAGGTGGTCAACAATATTGCTTGCCTTCTTCTAGATGTTGTCGTGGTTATTAATTTCTGTGAGTGTCATTGGGAAACGAACTCTGACGTTGTTAGACGAGTAGAATAAAAGAACGGAATAACTTACTCTTTGTACAAACTTACTCTTTGTACCAATTAGCAGAGCACCCTTGTTGCTTAAATGGAACCTTGATCATTCGACTTGTGCAAATGGTCAAGTGGATAGGTTATTCCTAAAAGAACATCTTGGGATTTTTCGTTATGCTTTTAGATGGTCAACAATATTGTTTGCCTTCTTTGTTGCAGTCTTTCATTGGTAGTGGTGGTTATTCATTACTGTCGGTGGCATTGGGAAAGGAACTCCAACGTTGTTAGACGAGTAGAAAAAAAATAAAAATAAAACTAGTGGCTTTTGCGGGCATTTTTGGATCAAAACTAGTCAAATTATTGGAGCTATTTTGTAATTTTAACAATTTTATTTCACTGTTTGATACTAAATCTTTGGTTTTAAAACAACTCATATCGTTAAAATTACCATCTAAACACTATAAATTAAGATTTAAACTAATTAAGATTACCATATAAACACTATAAAGCAAGATTACGATTTAAATATTGAAGATTGAGGGAATTTTGGTTGAGGCTTATACTACTTAGTTGTTAAAAGTAATAATCAATTACAGACACTTTCTGGAAGCTAGATCGTTTATCCCAATTACAGATACTTTTTGGAAGCTACATGGCTTATCTCAATTTTCCATTTTTAAGAACTTAGCTAAGCAAATTTACTAAAATGGTACTCATTCAACAACTAGATTAAAAGTCTAAAAAGCACCACCTTTTAAGTGATCCACAAACAAGCTCTTTGGAATTCAAATATAATTGTTTATATACATTTTTTAATTATTTATGTTTATTTTTCATTTTATTTATTTATATTTTAAGAAAAGTACTTTTTTTAATAAAGTATTTTTATTTCTTAATTTTCAGTTTTATGGTCAATGTAGTTTAGTAAAAAAATTGGGACTACCTTTTGGTGTATCTAGGTGTGGCTAAGTCAAAGATTTACTTTGTTAATGAAGTTTATTTATTTCTTAGTTTATTCCCATGTTAAAGAGTTTTATTCTCATTTGAAAATAACTTAATTAAGATGATAACGAGTTTACTGTTTATACCACCTATTTTATTGAATTGTGTATGTTTCTCACATTATTTTCAACTTTGTGGTTCATGTAGTTTGACAAAACAAAACTCGTACTAGCATCTACATTTTAGCTAATGCTAATGTTAGCTAAGATTTGTTGTCAATAATGTCCATCATTAATGATTGAGGCATTAAAAGGTAGTGAGGTGAAATGTTTATTTTCTCATTCTTATTCTTATACCCTAATGGGAGAATGGAAATGTTAGTTTCTTAGATTATTAATAGTTTTCAAGTTAGGGAGTTTTAGTTCTGTTATTGATTAGTAATTTTATTCTCAAACTCCATGTTAAATTCAATATATATAAATAATATAGTGAAATAATTTAATGATTGCTTCAAATTAGAATCAAAATACAAAATACAAAATAAAATATAAAAAGAAACCAAAACCATTATGCTCTAATATAACATTTTTTAATGAATTTTGTCAATTTTTCCCTTTATTTTCATTTTTATTCTCAACATGGTAATTTCTATTATTATTAATTTTATTATAATCATTGTAATGTAGAAATAATGAAGGTAAAATTTTATTTTAACTTTACCTATACAAAATAGCAAAAAAGAATTTATTTGTTTAATTATGATTAACCAACAAAAAAAAATAACTTTGAATTAGAAAAAAAACATCTCTAATTAACGATATATGTATAACCATTATGAATCATCCATAAGCATTTTATACTAAAAATGCTTCTAAACATGCTATACTAAAAATCCATTTTCTAATAGCAAAACATTGCATCTTATACTAAAGATGCTTCCAAGCATCCTTTACTAAAAATCCATTTTCTAACACCAAAACATTCACATTAGCTTAATTGACTTTATACACTCTGATGCCTGAATGTCATAATGCGTGTTGGTTAAGATTTGTTATCCCTAGCATGACCATTATTGCATGAGGGGTATAAAGAATTTCATTTTGAAAAAATGTCTTAAAAAACAGTTGTTTCTTTAAGAAGTCCAGGTCCCCATCTAAATAAAACATAAAAGAAATATAAAAAAAACAACAAGACATAAGTTATATTACTTTTTTTTAGGTGAATTGTTCCTTGGACTCCCTCGATTATGACATTGTAGTTTGGAAGAAATACAAGCCACATACTTTGGGATAATGTAAACATCTCCTGTTTTGATGCAGTAATGTCTAAAGAAATGCATGCCACCTATGTTTTGGACTAGGGAAGGTGACAATGTCAAAGGTTAGCTTTTGCTCATGTGATTCCCTAATGTACATAATGTATGCCCAAGTTAAGACATGCATGCCACTTACGTTTGGAGCAATGGGAGGTTAAAAAAAAATCAAAGCTAAGCTTTTCTCCATCTAATGTCTTAATGTTCACCATACACATTGAGTTGTCAATAACTTGGACAATTAATAAATTAAGTATTAGGTTAATAACCTCGACTATTAATAAATTAAGTATTAGGTCTCTTTACCCCATGCCTTATACATGTGTTTAATGCCACCATACAGTTAAGATTAGTTGTCAATAATGTGGACTATTAATGAATGAGGAATTAGGCCTCTTTATCCGATGCCTTATACGTGTATTTAATGCCACAATACAGTAGATTAGTGGACTATTGATGAATGAGGTATTAGCGAGTTTCAAGGTTTTATGAATGCAAAATTCATGACAAAGGCACCATATTCAAACTTGCTTGTGAAATGTAAGAGTATGTAAAATTCATGATAAATGCATAGTATTCGTTATTCAAACTTGTTTTTAGAATTGTAAAATAATTATAAATGCACACTATTCGTTATTCAAACTTCTTTTGGAATTGTAAAATAATTTACTTAAATATTTAATTCTGTGTAATTTTTGCTTGTAAATTATATAGTTGTAAAATTGTTTGTATTTAAATTCTATGCTATTCTTGTTTATAGATTGTATAGTTGTAAAATTGTTTGTTTTTATTTAAATGAAAAATTATGATTATGATAGAACAAAATAATATTTTGAGGTTTTTTTATGAGGAGAATGGATAGATTCAAATTTTGAAAGCAGACCTATCAATATTTATTGATTTACTCTTCACCTTCCCATCCATCATTTCATCCGAACCTAGTGGACTAACTATTTTGAAGATCTGAATTAATAAACATAATTCTTTGAAAGATATTTCCATTTGTCCATTTTATTTTCCATAAATTTGTTAGATTAATGAAGCTTTGAATAGTCTTTAAATCACAAACAGAATCAGACAAACAAACAGAGTTTGAAGCAACAAAAAAGAGGCCATGGAGATTTTTATACCCTTGTTTGAGATAAGTCTTAAACCAATCAATATTAGCATTGCTTAGCTAGATATAGAGGTACATACACATAGTTCCCCTTTGTGACACTACATCTAATCCATGTTGGGTTCCATAGTGTGATTTTTCAACATAATGTTTAGACATTTAGCTCTTGGAGATTAGGAAGGAATTGTAAACCCTATAAAAAAATGCAATAAATATAGTAAAAAGGTTAGATTAAAACTTATCTTAAGATTAAAATCATCAAACTATAGGATAAATTGACGATAAATATTATAAATAAATGGAGTGTTGACTTCAGCTATAAACTGAAGGGAAGAAAAATATAATAAAAAAAGCAGCCTTGACTTCAGCTATACATGAATTTATCTAAATGATTACTAATATTCAGTTGTGTACAGTGCATCCTTGAACTATGGATAAAATCATGACAAAAAATATTAGAAATAAAATATTATTTTACTCGAGTATGCTCACCACTTATCTCTATTATTTTCGAGAGCTATTTTAAAGAGTTGTAGGTATGAGGTGTACAGTTGAGGGCCCTGAACTATGTATATACCTGTAGTAGTGTGCACTTATCTCTATTATTCCCGGGAGCTATTTTAAAGAGTTGTAGGTATGAGGTGTATACTTGAGGGTCCTAAACTATGTATATACCTGTAGTAGTAGGAGAGACTGATATATTTATAAAAGATTTACGTGTTGAGATTAAAGGGATCATTATTATAATAAAATGGTTATACCCCTCCTAGATAGTTAGGAATCTTCACGTGGACAGAGGAAGAAAACACTTGAAAAAGGAGTAGAGGAAGTAAGATGGGGGGCGCTGGAAAAGGAAGATGCCATAAGGGGATGGAAGAATGAGGGGATCGTTGGTTTTCTTGAATGAGGGAGATCGTTTTCATGAAGGGAACAAGGCGCAGCTTGATGGAGACGTTCTGCTCTTGGTTTTGTGGTGAGGAGGCGACCACCCAAGAATACATTCAGTACCAGCTGTAGAGTTAAGCATTTGTACATAAGGATATCTATGGAACTATGTGCATTCGTATTTAAGTAGATCTATGGAACTATGTCTGCATTTTGTTTTTGTCTTATGTCTTTGGTTTGTTCATCTTACTTCAAAGAGAAGGGGCGGTCTCTTACGCATAACCGGCTTCGATGATTCTTGTATAAACTAACAGCTCTGTTATTAAGAAGATGAAAAATTCGACCTTAGATTGGAGACCATAGTTATAATGCTTATTTCCAATTGATATTCAATAATTTAAACTATAATACTCTCTTTTCTATCTATTCCATTTGGTAATGATGATGTGAAGGCGTCTCAATAGAGAGAAACCATCCTAAATGTTTCCACAAATCATAAGACCATGATTGGTAAGAGTTACATTTGAAGCAAGAGAGTAGCCTCTTATCATGTTCCTGGTATCAGATTGATTCTGTTAATGTGCCCTTTGTTGGGTTTGGTTGGATTCAAGATACATATACCTGATAAAGAAGCGTTTCCTCTTATACCATACCTATACCTTTCTTCTGTCGATGCATTTGTGGAGAAGATTAGTCATCTCGAGTGATATAAATATTTTCGTAACTTTTTTTCAAGTCGATTCAAATATTAGACTGTACACCTCTGCAGGACTATTGAAAATAACGACTCATCTACTCATGTATGTTCCAGAGAATGATTTTAATCCTCTACATTAATGATTTTAATCCTCTACAGTAATAGCTAAGAAATCCTTCTCGTTGACAGTATAATTAAGTTCAGTAGGGGCTAAGTTTTTACTAATATAATAAATTGCAAAGGTACTTGACCATCCTACTATCCTAAAACTGCTCCAATAGTGATATCAGAAGCATCTCAAGAAATGTGAAAGGGTAGGGTCCAATTGGGCCCTCTTAAGATAGGAGCTGTGGACAGCTTCTCCTTAAGATTAACAAACGTTGTCTGGCATGCTTCACTCCAAACAAACTATGCATCCTTCATTAATAATGAAAAAAAAGTATAAGCAAGTTTGGAAAAATTCTCTATAAATCTTCGGTAGTATCGAGCATGTCCCAAAAAACTTCGCACCTCTTTTTGAGTTGCACGGGTAGGTATATTTTTTATTACCTTGATTTTTTAGGGGTCCACTTGAATGCCATCAACAGAGATGAAGTGCCCCAATACTACTCCTTCACTCATCATCATATGGCACTTTTCAGTGCTTAAAGAGAGCTAGGTCTGTTCACAACGAGTTAAAACTTTTTTCAAATTTTCCAATGCTTCTTCAAAATCCTTGCCATAAGGAGTGAAAGCATCCATAAAAATTTCCATACTGTCATTAACTAATTAAGAAAATATGCTGATGACAGCTCTTTGAAATTTTGTTGGTGCATTACATAAACCAAAGTGAAGCACTCTGTAGGAAAACGTTCCGAGGGACAAGTGAAGGTAGTTTTCTCCTGGTCTTCAGGAGCAATGTGAATATGATTGTACCCGCTAAACCCATCCAGGAAGGAGAGTAACTTCTTCCCTGATAGGGTGCCAAGTACTTGATCAATAAAGGGCAAGGGAACGTGGTCTTTTTGTGTGGCTTTGTTCAGCTCCCTATATCCGACACAAACTCTCCACTTACCATTTTTCTTGGGTACAATTACAAGTGGGGAGACCTCCTCGCTGTCTGAAATAGGATATATAAACCCTGCTTCCAAGAGTTTCTAAATTTATTCCTTCACTATGTCCCTAAGATTAGGGTTCACCCAGCTGCAACTTAGGTTGTAAAACCAAGAAGTCAGCAGGATACTCCCAAGAGTCAACTGAGATGATGAGATCATCTAGAATTCCTTTAGGTTTAATGGTGGATCTATCTTCGAGTTCTAAAACAGTGGGGGTTGGCGTAAGATTAGTGATCCCAAGTTTTCTTACAACCTCGATTGCCATGACATTAATCACTGCTCCTAAATCTACTAGTACGTTGGGTATCTATGTATGCCCAATCTCCATAGTGACAGTGGGATTCCCAGGGTCGTCATACTTGGCCAATAGGGTTTTTCCTATTATTAATGCAGATAATTTCCCTATGACGTGGACAATAGGAGGATCTCTGGGTTTCCTCCCTCATTTATTTGTGTACAGGTTTCGAACAGTTCTAGCATAGATAGGTACGTCTTGAAGAGCTTGAAGGAGGGGGATTTTAACATAAAGATTCTTTAACTCTCCTAAGAGGTTAAACTAGGGTTGTCCCCCTGTCCTTGGTAGCATTAATCTCTCGAGATACGGTGGTTTCCTAATCAGCTAGGTAGGTTGCGTATCACTGGATTTATCATTCTATGTTTCAGCTGTCCCATTTGTGGGATGTTCAGCATCTTCAATAATGGGGTTTGTATCAGATAGATGATGTGGATTCATCCCTTCTTCATGCACAGAGGGTGGAACATCTTCTATGATCACAGGCTCTACTATTTTCCCTGACCGTAAGCGAATATCGTTGCAAGCCACAGGAGAAAGGGTGTTGGTAGGCATGTTGACACTATCAAATTGATGGACTATTTTATTGTTTGGGTTAGGATTAGTTTGAGCAAGCAGCTGAGGTCGTATCGATATATTAGGGGCATAATTGTTCTGCAACTGCAGCTGTGACTGTTGATGAGGGTATTGAGCATATTGAGGAGGATATTGTTGTTGTTGATGTGGAGGTTGTTGACGAAATTGGTTACCTGGATGGAAATTCCTCCATCCAGGAGACCAAAAAATTGGTTGGTGTGGTGCCTGTGTCCAGGGATTCCATGATAATTTTGCATTGAAGGTTGAGAAGGGTTCGAGTCATAATAAGATGAAGGGAATTATGTATTAACATTTTTCATATTATTCCAATTTCTCATATTATTCAAAAATGGAAATGAGTCTAGGGTCATACCTTGGTTTCGAGGCTTCCAAGGTTTCTTTTGTGCAATGAAGTAGGCCGGTTCCACCTCTGGAGTTGATGCCTGTAGAACAACCTTAACTTGGGGAAGTGAGGGGCATTATTTTGTGTCATGGTTCAGCTCACATAGCTGACACATCTATACCTTGTCAAGCGGGCACTCCTTTAGAGGGTGGTTCTTTCTACATCAAGGGCAGAACACACCTAGTGTGAGATCCTCTACTGCCTATTTTTGCTTTGCCATGAGGACGTCAATTTTCTAGATAGAGCTCATCATTTCTATTTTAAAATTTTCAAGGAGTTTTCCTATCTTTGCATGGGTGGCTCCTCCATTAGATGACTTCTGAGTTCTGTCAAAGACATCACATTCTAGCTTATCCCGTTTGTCCCGCCTGTTATTCCTGGAAGATCCCTTGGAGTACCTTTTGCATAATTCCACAATCTTTTGGAAAGACTCCTTGGAGATATCCCCCTTTCATAATAGGTTTAACATATCTAGGCAATCATCCCTAATCTCTCGAAGCAAGATTATCTTGAGCACATCTAACCCCATGTTCGTCTGTCCAGCTATTTGCACATTGTATAAGAGCCTTTCTACAAAATCTTCCAAACTCTCATCTTCCTTCTGTACCATTTTTAACAATTCTTCTCTTTTTTCTTTGGTGTTGCAATATTCTTGATATTTCTCTAGGAACACATGTTTCATCCTATCCTAATTAGTGACAGTTCCACCTCCTAAGCTCATGAGCCAACGTAATACAAGTTGTCCTTCAGAGTGGCATGGACGCGCTTCAAATTTTGTGCATCGGTGATGTAGTCAGAGCCGCAATAGAGGATATCAAACTCAAAAAGAAATTCATCTCGGTCCTCTGCCTCTTTTCCATGGAAGAGAGGCAACACCGACTGTGATATATTTTTCATAGGGGCTGTCCCTTCTGGCTGCTGAATCAGGAATTGAAGTGTAGCCACTGTTCCTTCAGGTAGGGAATGATCTCCATGATGATGGTTTTCCCCCATTGCCTCTTCCTCGTTATATTCATGTCTATTACTCATTCCTTCTTCTGTTTTCTCTTCCTCGTTTCTCTCTTCATTCATTCCTTTGTTCCTCTCCTCATTCTTTTCTTTGTTCTTTTCTTCGTTCTTATCCTCATTCTTTTCTTCATTCTTCCATTGATCAGCAATCTTCTGGTGGAACTGTGTCCACTCTTCTTTAGTTACAACCTTCCCGTAAATGTGGTAGATCAGGATTCTACCAGTAGGTCCAGTTGTACCATATTTTTCCTCTCCTGCAGGGATACTACAGGAATTCATGACTGCTCGTGTGTTCTCCACTATGGACCCTGACACTGGTGCCCTAGGATCAGTAGGGATTCTTCTGATAGGAATTTCCTGATGGAAAGCCCTAGTGGATGAATCAGTTTTGTCAACAAGATCACCAATAAATGTCCTTCTACCCAATTGTGGACCTCGACCACCTGCACTGTTAGTATTTTGTGGGGCTTTGGGAGTCGAAATATGATCATGCTTTACCCTTCTTGTATTCAAGTAACCCAAATCATTACAATGAAAAATGGAAAATACTGGATAGAAGCAATTACAATATGCAACTAATGATGGTGTTTAATATTTATCCTTCCTCAGCAATGGCGCCAAAATGTCAGGCACCCAATATGCAAGTGAATTACAACTAACATACAGAGCGTACAATATTTATTGTCAGCCTGGGTAAGTCTTGTATTTCAAGGATACCATGCACAGTATATGCTTAAACATGAAATTACTATAATTGAACAATACCATCCTCTATTCGGCTATGCTCATCCAAAGAATCTAATTAATCTAGTTACCTTCTAAGGAATGCAATAACAATTACCTTCTCCTGTTTCTTGATCTAAGAATGGAAACATAAAAGTCACATCTAAATTACAATTAGAGATAAAGGGAAATTTTGTTCACACCACTTAATGATTAACTCAAATATCTAATCTGATTGTCCTAGGAATATAAAGACATAAATTGAATATTGATCTAGGGATTCAAAATACAGAAATTGAGTTCAACTGTTATAGAAAATTGAAGGATAGGAATGAAATTCTATAATCATAAAAATAAGAGACAAGCTGCAAAGATCCATGGAAATGACAACTAAAAGATCTAAGGATGAGCAGAGCTGTTACAGTTACCACACGAATTGCATAAGAAATAATCACCTACTCAGTTAACTATCACACCATGCCACTAGAGGTATCCAAGGGATGCAATCATGACACACTGTAATTCCACATCTGTTATAGCTTCCTATGAAGAAATAAAATTAACATAACATCTCACAACAAAATAATTGGAAATACCTAATTTAACTCAGCGATCCCTGTGGAAGGTGGGCCCAACCTTCACACCGAGATGCTGGTTGAACACACGTAAAAACGTTTAGATCAGAAGTAAATCCTTGTATTAAAAGACAGAGTGATTACACAATTCCTCCTCACAGCTAATACAATGAATTGATTATATGTTTAGCAAACCCTGGCTCGAAACAGTTCTTTTATACAATGTAAATCATAATATCCTATCCTATTATGGGGAAGCCATGAAGATCTCTAATCTTTAGGTGCCCTAAATGACAACAGCTGTTACAAACGTGGTAGGATGAAAAAAAGGAAACATAGGAAAACTGTTAATTGCCCCAGGAGTGACGATATCTTCAGATCACAGCTATACACAAGCAACAACATACTGTTGACCTCCAAGTCTGACGCATTCTGTTACAACTACCTTGGCAAAGCTTTTTATGGGATATCGCACTGGAACCATATTCCTAGGGTAATGATAGGACGGATGGGGATCATCTTGAGCGATGAATGCCCATCCTTTTCATAGCATGTTCAACCCAATCTTCCTGCAGTCCATATATCTCAAAATACCTTTATAAACCATCATATGTTAGCACATTGAGAGATATGAATCCTTAATTATCACAATCATAAGTATTAATAAAATAAAACAATGACCAATCATACCTTGGTGGTTTGAAGATTAGAGTGGGGGTAAAACTTTTATTGTGCATGCTCAATGGGGTAGGATAGAACAAGAAGAGGTAATTAAGGGTGGTCAAAAGAGGCCATTTTTGGGCCAACCACATGTGGATCTCTACATGCTTGGTCCTCTGCTTGGTAACTAGATCTGTGGATATCTTAATAACACTTTGATTGTCACAAAAGAGGACAGTGGAAAAAGTACTACCAAGATCAAACTCTGAAATAATGCCTTGCAACCAAATTCCTTGGATGCAAGCATTCACTGCTCCTCGATACTCAGCCTCTATTGAAGATAATGCTATGGCATCCTGATTTTTTCTAGACCAACAAATGGGGCCACCACCAAACATGAATACATGTCCAGAATTAGACTTCTAATCAATGTAATCACCCACCCAATTGGAATCTATGTATCCAACCAGCTCTATCTCGGAGTCTGCAGCATAGTGAATGCCGTAGGTCCTGGTTTCCTGAATATGCCGGAGGATCGTCTTTCCTGCCTTCCAATACAGATCATGAGGCTGTCGCATGCATCTTGATACAGAATTCATGGCATAACAGATATCAGGCTGAGAATGTGTCAAGTACAATAAGCTACCAATCAACTGTCAATAGATAGTGTAGTCCATGGGTGGTGTGGTTTTTCTTTCTTCAAGGTTGATCCCTAAAAGGAAAGGGAATGGAGGATAGTGAATGCCGTAGGTCTTGGTTCCCTGAATATACTAGAGGATCCTCTTTCCTACCTTCCAATCAAGATCATGAGGCTGCCGCGTGCATCTTGATACAGAATTCATGGCATAACAGATATCAGGCCGAGAATGTGTCAAGTACAACAAGCTACCAATCAGCTGTCAATGGATAATGCAGTCCATGTGTGGTGTGGTTTTTCCTTCTTCAAGGTTGATCCCTAAAAGGAAAGGGAATGGTGCAGGCCTGCATTCGGCCATGTTAAACTTGAATAACAGGTCTAATATGTATTTGTACTGAGTGACCATTGTCCCATCATAATTTTGCTCAATTTTGAGCCTCAAAAATTGTTTTAGGAGCCCCAAATCTCTCATTTCAAAGGCATTGTGGAGAGCATTTTTGATGGCTGAAATCGAAGCAACTGTGCTACCTTTGATCAGTAAGTCATCAAAATATAAAACAATAAAAATGAAATGACCATCAGAATTTTGTATATACACATCTGTATCTGATCTACAACTTTGGAATTTTTGTGAGAGAAGGAAGGCATCCATCTTGGAACACCACTCTCTTGGGGCCTGTTTTAACCCGTATAGTGACTTATTTAGCTTGCAAACCAAATATGGATGAGAGATGTAGCCCTTAGGTTGATTCATGTATATCTCCTCATGAATATATCCATGCAAAAAGGATGACTTAACATCCATATGATGCACTTCCCAGCGCTTAGATGATGAAATTGCCAAAACAAGGTAGATGGAGTCCATTTTTGCAATCGGTGCAATGGTCTCATGGTAGTCCACACCTTGGAATTGAGAGAAATATTTTGCTATCAGCCTTTCCTTATATTTATAGGTGCTTCCATCAACAGCAACCTTGGTCTAAAACACCCACTTGCGTTGAACAAATTTCCTTCCTGGAGGAAGAGAAACTAGCTCCCAAGTAGTGTTTTTTTGAAGAGAATTCATCTCTTCATCCATGGCAACTTGCCATCTCAAATCCTTATGATCATGGTAGTAGGACTTTGGGTATAAACTAATCATCAAATAACAGGTTTCGGATAGCAAATTATTAGGACAAGAGAGTGCAATACCTGCTCTTTGGAAATTAGACCAGGTTCTCCTTGGATCATCCATATTTCCAATGTTATCTCCTGTGGAGGAGAGTGTCTGTCGGGCCCATCTGGGAATATGATTTTGTACTTCAGGTTTTGATTCAGCATATGATGTTTGCTGCACACTGATATCAGAAATTAAAGGATCCAAATCAGGGTCATCACCCCCAGTTTCATTATCCAAATATTCCATTTAATCAGAAGGAAATTCAACAATTTTCTCCTTCACTAGTTCCACCTCCTGAAGAGGCTCATCGAACTTGACACTTCTCTCAATGATGATATGTTTTGTTTTGATATCCATTAGCTTGAAAATTTTTGATTCATCAGGATACCCAATAAACAGACATTCTATGCTTCGCAGTTGCAAAGCCCTCCTTTTATCAAGTGGAATTTGGGCCCATGCAGTGGACCCAAACACCTGCAGGTTCGACACATCTAGCTTGTGTCCGAAGTATACTTTGAAAGGGGTATTCCCTTTCATGGATGAGTGTGGAACTCTGTTATGAATCTATTCTACAGCATGCATGGCTTCAGCCCACAAATTTGTATCCAACTTCTTTGATTCCAACATATAGGTGGTCATCTCCTTGAGAGACCGATTCTTCCTTTCCACTACACCATTCTGCTGGGAAGTGTAGGGAATTGAATGTTGGACATGAATACCACTTTGGGAGCATATGTGGAGCAACTTATTACTGACATACTCCCTTCCATTATCATATCTCAAGATCTTTATTTTAAGCCCAGAGGAATTCTCGATCAAGGCCTTCAGTTCAGATAATTTTTCACATACTTCAGACTTCTGTTTTAGAAACAAGACCCATACCTACCTTGAAAAATCATCAATAAAAGTCAGAATATACCTTGATCCATTCATGGATGTGACATGCATTGAACAACAGATATCTAAATGTATCAGCCCTAATATGCATGTAGGTCGGTTTGCCTTCCCCCGATCGAACTTGTGCTTAGGGTGTTTTCCAACCACATAGCCCTTGCAAATTCCAGTTGTTGCCTTGATGACCAGGAGGCCTTCAACCATGGAGTTTTTGTAATTGCTACAAATATTTGAAATTTATATGGCCAAACCTTTCATGTGACATCCTACTAACTTCATTTCCATGAGTTAGTAGTGCAGTGGTCTTTGCATCTTCCACAAAGTGGGGGAACTCATAGGCTTTTGCATGATGGTTTGCAAGGCCTTTAGCAATGAGTCTCTCGGATGCAAGTTCCATTATCTCAACATCATTTGAGCTGAAAGATACTCTCTTAGGAACTCCTATATGTTTTATCTGATAGACACTAAGGAGATTTGATGCCAGAGATGGTACATACAAAACTTTTGAAAAATAGCCATTCTCAAGATCAACCGTACCTTGTCCTTTTGAAATGATAATGGAGGCATCTCCCATGTGGATGGGGATGGATTTTCCAATATCCAAGGATGAAAATTAGTCTCTTTTAGGAATCATGTGGTTGAAATCTCCATAATCAATCAAGAGTGCTTTGGACTTAGAAGTGCTTTCCATGAGGACATGACCTTTTTCATGTTGTGGTTCCCGATCTCTCCTCCGAAAGCTTTCTAGAAGATTGATGTGATTTCTCTCAAGGAGAGAGGTAGCTTCATCAATATTCTTCTTCATGCAGGCATTTTCAGGGTGAAATACTTTCTCGCAGTATGAACACTTGACTTTTTCCTCTCCATGATTCCCTTTCCCTTTGTTCTTCTTTGAGTCGGAAGACTCATCATGCTACTGGTTTTCAACTTTAGGCTTCGGAGCTTCAAATTTAGTTTTTGGGATCTTCTGATGCTTTCCTTTACCCTTTAGATCTTTGGGCCCCGACATATGGAGGGGTTGATCATAGGAGGATCTGATGATCCCCATCTGGACAAGCTTATCATGTTCACTTGCGAGGGACTTAATGAAGGCATTGAGTGTAGGCATCTTCCATCCAGGGGTTGTGATCTTCCCCACACAAAATGTAGAGACAAAAACTAAATAATCAGCTCCAGGTTTGGAGAGTATGGAGAGGATGAGCTAATAATCCTCTTTCTCCACTTTAAATTGATTCAACAATAAGACAATGTGCTTGAAATTTGTGAAAAAATTCATTCAAGGTATCAAAATTGGAAGGATGGAGAGACATCAATTCATTTTCGAGATGGTAAACTCTCAAATAATCCTGCTTTCCATACAGGGCTTCCAATTTGTCCCAAATTTCCTTTGGAGTCTTCAATCCTGAAAGATGGAAAAGAAGATCCTAGGAAACACAGAGGCACAAGAATCCAAATGCTTCATCCTTCTTGTTCAAGAATGTAGATTTGTCTATTGCAGAACCAAGATCTTCTTCAGTGTCCATGGTGACCCTATATAGTCTTATGGAACGTAGTTGGATCTCCATGTCACCTTTCCATGAGTGGAAATTGAACGGAGTCAAAAGATCTACGGAAGAAGCCATCTAAATCTACTGGAGCGAATGCTTTCACCTGTCAAAAACCTAAAAGTCACAAGAAAAAGGGCAATGTAAGGTTAGAGAGCTTACACATTTTAGTATTTCATCACACCCAGCATAGTCAATCAAGCAAGCTTGATCAACAAGTTGTTTACTAGGGGTATTAAGTGGTAAGCCTTGGCTTCTAGAGCAGTGCTAGATTTTTGAGCTATTGCTCAATTTTCATGGAAGATCTGTCAAAAAACTTGTTTTTGAGAGATCTGATCTTCGTCCCACCATGTGCTCTGAAACCATATTAATCTGTCATAATAATTTAGGGACTAAACACAAGTCTCATGAAATATTAATAACAATAAGGCATGAAAATGGTATAATTGTGCTACAAAATGAGTAGTCGCTCTGTATATTCACACAAAGAATGAATATTACAATACAAGATCATGCTACAAGCATGAATGACAAAGAAATTTGAATTCTGAAGGAGGTCATTCTAATTGAATGAGTGAGTCTAGCTTAATTGAATGTAAGCCATGGTCAACACTCAAGTTAACCACTGATCAAAACCCTAATTGACTCAACTAAGCCCTCATTGAAGTTGAAGTGCACTAAATGACTAAGTCTAATTGAAAGTAGGTCAGAAAAATGTCACAGCAAGCCAACCATCAAGTGGTAGCACATCAATGACTCCAATGAACCCCGATCAGGTTAACTGAAGTGTAACTGAACATCAGAAGTAGTTGGAGGCACCTCTGTTGACTCTAGTTCATTAAATGATCAATAAATAATCAATTTAATGATCGAGGGCACCTCCACTGCTCTGTTTAACTGATTTTAACCATCGGTTAGAAATATGGGGCATTAATGACACTCAGATCACCCCCAGAGTGCTCCAGTTAGCCTCCTTGAATGTATGAGAAGGCTAAGTTAGCCTCCTTAACTGAAGGTAGGCATGGGTGTGATCTAGCTGATATCATCTAGTGCCCCTCTGATGTCAATTAAGTCAATAATACTTAGGATAGTGGTTTAACTAAGCCAATTTGACGAAAAGAGTGTGTAAGGTGGTAAATGTCTCCAACAGATCTATGGTGTAATGTTCTTCATGTGTGGATGGTGATTGTCAAATGCTTATCAGGTATAATCTGTATTATTTATCTTTTATTTTGTTGGTTAATTGTTGTCCTTGAAGGAGAGAGATCCCTCTTGTTATGGTAAGATTTTATTCTAGTTTGATTTAGGCTCTTACTATTTTTTTGTTTTATATCTATTGGAATTGCATGTATTTTAAATTTAATTGCATGCTTTCAAATTATCTTTTCGAACAACACCTATGTTTTGACCATTTGTTTGTGCAAGGATTTCTATGTTGCAGGTGATCTCACTTGTATAAGGGGTTGAGCAGGTTTGCATCTTTCTCATATTCAATATCTTCTAGGGGACATAGTCGCTTGATTCCAACACTCTTTCTCTCTCTTCCTCCTTCAAAAAATCAATTTTCTTACCTGGTTATTGTGTTTGAAAGATTTTATATCATTTGGATATGTTATATTAAAGTAAAAATTACATATATATGTTGTTTCAAGGCTCATAGACTAGATCTCATTCCTAAAAAAGTTTCATAAAGCATTCTAGATCTAGTTTAGGGAAATCGTCCGTTTTGCATTGCAATTTAAAGAGAATCCATAGGTTTCCTGCTTTAGATTCTTGTTTCTATTTTAAAAATATTAAATCTAGAAATCAATGCATATTCCATTGGCTGCCCAAATAGTAAGTCGCTTGGTTATTTTTTGACCATTTTAGCTAGTTTTAACTTAGTTTTGTTTGGTTCAAAGTAGGCTAACCCAAAGGAACTTCCAAGGTGATTTTGGGTATATTTAATTATAACATGCTCGCTGTATTTTAGTAGGAATAACATAAAAAGGAGAAGCCACTCCTCGAAAGTGGATTTGGGATCGTTCAAATCTCCCCTAGGGGTCTCCCTTTTTTACCATAATTTTCAAATTTTGGGAAATTTGTAAAGCCTTGGTTTCATCTTGTATTAGAAACAAGAGGATTTAGATAATTTTATTGATATTATAACAGAAAATAATAATTTTTTTATCCGAATAGGCTCTTTCAAGCCTATACCCCATCCCCCCTCGGGCGATTCGTGCCTTTTTTGTCATTTTTCGCATTGTCTTACTTCTTTTTGCTTTAGATTAGTTTATTTAATGCATAATAGCATGGTTTTATTACTTTATCATATATTCCATATTACATTATCAAAGTAACTCGAATACTTACCCCATGACTTCGTGATTGACTCGCAAGGGGAAAGAGATGCATGGTAGGAATAATTAGAAAACTTGTGATTTTTTTCTGGTTGATGCTTATCTTTGATTTGTTGTAAGTAATTATTCTAAAATAAACCCCCCCCTTGATTCCTTGATTGAGGTCCACTTGGACCGAAAGAGGTTCCTAGAGGGTTTTTCTTTCTAAGAAAACACACCCTTTAAAACTCACTAAAATTGAAAGGACTCCGGTGTTTATGCTCTGCATTTGGCTAAGGTTCGTCCATTCAGTCAAGCTACATCAAAAGCAACGTGAGTGACTAGTTTAATTAGCCTTCACCTTCCCCAATTAACCACCATCAAAATAAAATCCAACGCCTTAATCAAACCATAAGCGGTGGCAAAATACCCAAAGGAAGCGGGAACTCCTGAAAAGTGACCTCGAGGCCCTGATCTCTATTACACCTTCGAGTGCATTATGAAAAATAGTCTTAGAGACTCCATTCATCCCACATATTCCTTGCGGATATCCATCAAGGTTTATTTTTGGACATACTCCAAGTACCCTCAGGTATATCTGGAGTCCCCCCCTCGCCTAATTTAATTTATTCATACTTCACATTAAATTAAAATGTACCAAGAGGCAATAGCAAAACATTCGCTCCAAGTACATGCAAGTACATTGATTTTTTTATGACTCCATTCTAAGGCACTGGCTATTTTCTTTCTATATATATATTGTGTCTCAACATTGTGCTTTTGTGTGCTCATTTTTGTATCCTGTCATCTATGGTGGTTTATGGTTAAATCTAAAAATCCTAAGTAACTCATTCAGCCCCCTTGGCTTTGCTAAGAGTTGAGCCTAAATAGAGGAGTCAAGAATAAGGTGACAACCTTGACTCGATAATTTTCCCCAATGACACACCAAGTGGCTTGAATATTTCTGCCATGTCCCCCCCCCCCAGGTGTGTGAAAGGTGGAAATACCTTTTGGCGTCGTTGTCAGGGATAAATATTTTTATTCTTGAGTATGACTTTGCTTAAATTTTTTCTAAACAACTAAAAAGAAAAAAAAATTGATTGATCTTGTCTTTAAAAAACATAAAAATTAAAACTGGATCCATCTGGTGACTCCACTATCTAACAGCCCTCCAAGAATTTCTACCCAAAGAAACCACCATCAATTTTTCAATCCTCTCCCTGATCCTAAAATTTTTATTGGGGAAATATTGAATACACGGAATTCTCATAGAAATCTTGAAGATTTAGGAGACCAATCCCTCTCAGATATCCATCACTTATTTCTAGAGTCATGTTCATCAATCTCAAGAAATGATGGAGTTATTCAAACCCCTTGACTTTGCTCATATAGAAGGTGCTCCCCATGCCATTCCAAAAGATGCTATCAAGAAGCTCCCCATATTTTAGGGAAATAATGCCATCATTTCCAAGTCTCATCTTCAAAAGTTTGAAAAGCACCTGGTTAGTTATTTCAATGATGCTTCCTATGACCATGACAATGTCAAAATGAAGCTCTTTGCTTTATCCTTAAAAGATGATGCTGAGGAGTGGTACTTACACCTAGATGATGACTCATATAAAACTCTTAGTGAATTCCAAGATGGTTTTAGGAAGAAGTGGGGATAAAAGAAGGAACCAAGACATATGCTTACTGCCCTTTATATCATAAAGAAGATGGAGAATGAAACCATCGATGAATTTAACACTAAATTCAGGCATGTGCTTGCGGACCTTCCTAGAGACATCAAGCCAAAAAATTCATCTATCCTTATATCCTACATTGAAGCTTTCACCGGTGACTTAAGGCACGAGTTGAGAGATAAGGAACTGATCGATCTAAAAACTTCCCAATAGTTGGTTTAGAAAATAGAAAAGAATATGCAATCTTCACGCAAGTCCAACATTCCAGGTTACACTAGGGGAAACACTTCCTACAACAAAGAGAAGGGTAAAGTCATTGAAACAGAAGAAAAGTGAACTTCTAAAGATCCCATGGAAAAGGTGATGTACATGATAAAAAACTTGGTTACTAGTCAAAACCAACTAATGGCCAATAATTTTGCACAATTGAATCATATGCAAAATAGAATAATGACAATGGAAAGGAATAATGGACCTAGGAACTTTCAGCCCAAGTAGAATAAGATGTATCAAAAGAAATTTCCTCAACAAGAGCCTAGGATTCCAAACCAGTTTGACTCATCTAACTTGGTGGAAGAAGTAATTCCATGGTGTAGACTCTGTGAAGAATTCCACCAAGAAAGCACTTGTTATGTTTCAAATAAAGTCATCGAACGTGGACTTCCTGAGGTCAGTAGTTAGGATGTATAAATAATAGATCAATGCTATGTGCAATGATGCTAAGAAGAAGCACAGGAAATAGATCTTACTACTAAGAATTCTCACAAGCATAGACAAAAAAAATAGAGAGAAGAAAAGAGACTAAATCACATGAATGAAGAGATGAATATTTGTGTGTATCCTTCCATTTAATAATTATGAATAATAGTATACATAAATAGTACATCCCTCATAGGAAAATTGAATTGTATGGAAACAAGTCATAAAGCTCAAAAAGGATGACTTACTAAAATATAGCAAACCACCATAGGTGGCTAAAGCACTTACCAAATCTATCAAGGACCTCACGAGTTGGAAAAAGCATTAGTGAGTTGTCAATGAGATGGAAATAACATACTAATCATAGAAAATGAAGAAAAACTAATGGAGGATGGTTTGGAAACAAAAGCTCCCAGTTTCCTAGTTGACTAGCTTTTATCTTATCCATAGAAAAGAAGGAAAAGTAGAAAAAGCATAATAAAGCAGAATCTGCTGTAAAGTCGTATATACTAATTTTGGATGGCCAAAAGGTGGTCAAGATCAACCCAGAATTGGAAATAAATCATTGCTAGGATATAGATGGCATGTATTGACTTTAAGGTGAAAGTGGATGCCAACTAATTCAGCTAGTGGGTGAATAATTAATCAAATAATGATTAATTATTTTATCCTAAGTTGTGAGTGGGTTTAATATATTACAACACAGGAAACAACTTCAAGCGAGATTTATCATGTATACATGGTAGGCCAGGCCTACCCTTTGTCACCATCTAAATAGTACAAGCCTGAGGATGAAACCATTGCATAATCTTATAGTGAAACTTATGATGAAAACCGTAATGTGCATGATGGGACTTCCACGTGTTCTCCATATAATGATGACATTTTAGAAGGTTTACTTCCTTGTGACCTTTTCTCTTAAGAAGATGAGTATGAAAATGAGGACAAGTATAACTCGGAGCATGATACAAGTGACAAAGACTCACTTATCTCTCACAAAGATGTTGATGGGGAGTCCTAAACAGTCATGGAAAATCCACTCTATGACATGAATAAAGAGGAAAATAATGAACCAGAAACTTTTGATGGTTTTGTTGATTCTCCTATCTATGGCATATCTAAAGGAGAGAGCATGGACCATGTGGCCTTGAGAAACTTTGTACGGAAAAGAAGCATGTAGTTTATCCATATGATCAATCCGAGCCATATATGAGTATCAGCAATGAAGACAAAGAGAGTATCAGCAATGAAGACAAAGAGAACTTGATATCATCAATGGGGAATCCATCACATCTGACATCGATGGTGTTGATGACTATTGGGATTTTTGTAGATATCTTATTAATAATCCTATCTATTCTATGTGGAATTCCAATCTACTATACTTCCATAGAGGGAAGCATGGATCTAGAGACTTGGGAAAATCCTAATATAGAGGAGAAGCATTCAAAACTCTTATATGCTCATTCAGAGTCATATCATGTAGAGCCGCACAAAGGTATCAATAATGAAGACATTGAGAAGCAGTGTTGTGAAAAGATAGATATGATGCAGTCAATAGAATATCAGTCTTAACTATCATCTTCACATATAGAGTTTCCTTATGATTTGGAGCCGCTTGGGGCTTATACAATGGGTTATCATCTGGTAAGCCTTAATGATCAGTATGATGGTGTAGTCAATCTGCCTCATCATTTCGATTTGTATATGAACCCTATCCATTGATGGATATAAGAAACATGTGCAAGCAACTACCAGTTTGGGAAGAAGTTTGACGACATTATTCATGCCTATGATTTCCCATCCATCCTGCCCATTCCGGATCATCACGCAGGTTTTCATTTTCTGAATAAAGTATCATTACTTTGACTGCTAACCAAAGACAAGGAAATTGTTTTATGTTAATAAAATGCTTAGGTGGTTACATTGGATTTCTGATTACACTTAACCTTTTTTTTATCATGCTTAGAGTAGGAAAATAAGGTCCTTGAGAAAGAGCAATTACTTTCCGCATTTTTGTTTTGTACTTAGCCATAATAATTTTTTTTTAATTAGTTAGTTACATTTATTTTGTTTAAATAAATCAGCTTAATGATTCATTTGGTTTTTATATAAAGCTTGTGCTACTGAGGTTTTCTTGTCAAGTTGAGATGTTTTTATAGGGTGTATAAACCAGATATTTCGGTGTTCTCGTATCCTCTCCTTGGCATATGACCAGATCAAGAACATGACCCGCAGTTGGAGCTAGATGTTACCACCTAAGTTGTACTTAGTGGTTTTTTATCAAGTGAGCCTGGTGAACCGGACAAAGATGACTTGTTCGGACTTCAGAAGACCTTCTGAATTTCTTCTCAGAAGTGCTTGGTGTACTATATCACATGTTCATACCCCGTGGGGGAGTTGTAATAAAATGTTCTAGCATGATAGTGGCTATAAAAGACTCGGTCTTTTTGAATTGATTTGTCAATTCGGTCAGCCCAGGGTGTTTTTTTACTTGTTTATTATTGGTTGTTGAATAAACGACTTATAATTTCTAAGTTTTTCACTCAATACCTCCAAAGTTGGGGTTGCTGCCTTGGCATTTAGGCCTTTTGGGGTTATTAGAGTCTATGTGTAAATTTATAAACATGCTAGGCATCATGGTCGAGTCATATGAACATGTCTAAGTCCCCCTAGGTTTTTTATTTTTTTTATTTTTTTAACTTTTTTAAATTTTAATTTTTCCAAAAAACTTAGGATATTTTTTAATAGTCTAATTGGAAAAATTGGTTTTCCAATAAAAGTGGGCTCAATAATCAGTTTCAGTCATGGGGGTGCTCATTTTCTAGCTAAGAGTACCATGTAAACCCATACACCCACTTTTTCTAAGTTTTGAGTGATTTGTCCATCACTCAGGTTAAAAATCCCTAAAAATCAAATATTGATTATGTAATTGATGAATTAATTAAATAATGGAGAAAACCCCAAATCCCAAATCATTGGGATTTGCTCCGATTTGACTGAAATCAGTCTCATCGGCTTGGGATTGATTGGATCTAAAAACTCATTGACTGAAGGAGCTGATCTAGGCTGATCTGGGAGTGCACCATAGCATGTAATCTTGGGAATTTCACCCTCCCTCTCTACTACACACATGTGGGCTCATCTGGATGAGTTTAGGTGGATGCTTCAATCAATAGGCTGAGGTGTTAGTCATATCATCTCTTTGGTTGATAGTTGCACTTAGTGAGACTCAGATGAGACTCAGATAGACTTAGATTAGGCCCATATTCACTCCACATGCACCTACAGTCTCTCTCTCTCCTTGGGATTCGTGCCCCCCTACACTAGATCTCCTGTTTTTGCTATAAATAAAGCACAAATTCCCTCCTGTAAGTGAGTTAGAAGTGGGATTGAGGTGTTGTTTCTATTGTGATGTTGCTATTCTACTACTGTTATTGCTTACTATTCTAGAATAAAGAAACTTTGGAGGCAATATCTATGGTGTAATGATCTTCATGTGTGGATGGTGAGTATGAAATGCTTATGAGGTATAATCTGTGTTATTTATCTTTCCTTTTGCTGGTTAATTGTTGGCCTTGAAGGAGATAGATCCCTCCTATTAAGGTAAGAGTTTATTCGAGTTTGATTTATGCTCTTATTGTTTGCTTGTTTCAGATCTATTAGAGTTGCATGTATTTTAAGTTTAATTGCATGCTTTCCAATTATCTTTTCTAGCAGCACCTATGTTTTAACCATCTGTTTGTGAAAGGATTTCTATGTTGTAGGTGATCTCACTTGTAGAAGGGGTTGATCTCATTTGCATATTCCTCATCTTCAAGATCTTTTGGAGGACATAGTCCCTCAATGTTCCACCAAAGCAGACTCCAAATCCCAACATTCCCAAGCTTCCAGCACTCTTTCTCTCTCTTCCTCCTTCAAAAATCAATTTTCTTACCTGGTTACTATGTTCGAAAGCTTTGATATCATTTGGATATGTTATATTAAAGTAAAAATTACATAGGTCTGTTGTTTCAAGGCTCATAGACTAGATCTCATTCCTAAAAATGTTTCATAAAACATTCTAGATCCAGTTTAGGGAAATTGTTCATTTTGCATGGAAATTTAAAGAGAATTCGTAGGTTGCATGCTTTCGATTTCTATTTCTCTCTTAAAATGATTAAATCTAGAAATCAGTACATATTTCATTTGCTTCCCAAACAGCAAGTCTCTTGGTTCCTTTTTCACTGTTTTAGTTAGTTTTAACTTATTTTTGTTTGGTTCAAAGTAGGCTCACCCAAAGGTACTTCCAAAGTGATTTTGGGAATATTTCATTCTAACATGCTTGATTTCTTTTAGCAGGGATAACATAAACAAGAGAAGCTGTTGTTGGAAAGTGGCTTTGGGATCATTCAAATCCCTGAGGGGTCTCCCTTTTTTACCCGAATTTTCAAATTTTGGGAAATTTGTAAAGCCTTGGTTTCATCATGTATTATAAAAAAGACTATTCAGATAATTTTACTAATATTGTAACAACAAATAATAAAAATTTTCTCTGAATAGGCTCTTTCCAGCCCATTCCCCATCCCTCTTGGGGGGATTCGTGCCTTTTTTGTCGTTTTTCGCATTGTCTTACTTATTTTTTATTTAGATTAGTTTGATTCATGCAGAATAACATGCTTTGATTACTTTATCATATAACCCATATTACATTATCAAAGTAACTCGAATACTTACCCCACGACTTCCCCATTGACCAGCAAGGGGAAAGAGATGCGTGGTTGGAATAATTACAAAACTTGTGATTTGTTTCTGATTGCTACTTATATTTGATTTGCTGTAAGTAATTGTTCTAAAATCGCCCCTTCCTTGATTCCGTGATTGAGTTCCACTTGGACCGAAAGAGGTTCCTGGAGGGTTTTTCTTTCTAAGAAAACGCAACCTTTAAAACTCACTGAAATTAACAAGACTCTGGTGTTTATGCTCTGCATTTGGCCATGGTTTGTCTGATCAGTCAAGCTACATCATAAGCAACGTGAGTGACTAGTTTAATTAGTCTTCACCTTCCCCAATCAACCACCATCAAGCGAAAATCCAACGCCTCGATCATGGCAAAATACCCAAAGGAAGAGGGAACTCTTGAAAAGTGACCTCGAGGCATCGATCTCTGTTACACCTTCGGGTGCATTATGAACAACAGTCTTAGAGACTCCATTCAACCCAGATATTCCTTGTGGGTAGTCGTGAAGGTTTAGTTTTGGACATACTCCAAGTACCCTCAGGTATATCTCAAGTCACCCCCTCACCTAATTTAATTTATTCATACTTCACATTAACTTAAAATGTACCAAGAGGCAATTGCAAAACATTCACTCCAAGTACATGCAAGTACATTGATTTTTTTATGACTCTATTCTAAGGAACTCGCTATTTTCTTTCTATATATATATATATATATA